>BQNB010004255.1:0-71333 GCA_026074375.1 Tanacetum coccineum
AAAGAAAATGGAGTGTTTATTTGTGTGTGTTATAACGAGCGAGTAGGGGTGTTTGTTTTTAAAATCTTTATGATTTTGACACAACTGCCCCCTCAACTTATATATCCATTGTATTTTCTTTAAAACTTTTTTCCTAAGGCAACAATGTGATTTGAACTTTGACACATCTAGTCCCTTTAGCTTTATTAATCT
This sequence comes from Tanacetum coccineum, assembly GCA_026074375.1. Taxonomy (NCBI): domain Eukaryota; kingdom Viridiplantae; phylum Streptophyta; class Magnoliopsida; order Asterales; family Asteraceae; genus Tanacetum; species Tanacetum coccineum. The sequence continues at coordinate 193 of BQNB010004255.1, forward strand.
AGTCTAAGTCTTACATTTTTGCAATCAAGTCCCTAAATGCATAAACACATAACATCTAAAGCCCAATGAGTTAAAATTGATTAACTCACCTTTAAATATTAATTTGTTATTGTTTAAAATCTTTTTCCATTTATCACTTGATGAATTTTGAATAAGATAATTTGACACATTCTTCCCCTCATATAATGACCCGTTTTCTATTTAAAGACCTGTAGTCTTTATTTAATGGTTCGAATTGTCTTGGAAAAATGATTTTTTGATGAAACCGAAAGATGATTAAGTTTTATTTTGAAAATCAACACCATAAAAATAAGATTTCTCTTATTTTGATAAATAAATGCACAGACACGTACATAAATTTGTATAAAGGAAGCACGAGTTGTGTTGCAAAGTAAACACAAGCCTATGAATGAATATGAAGTAATTCATTCCCGAGAAAAAATAATTTCCCGTTGTGAGGTCAAGTTTTCTTTTTGTCGAAATACTTTCCTTTAAATTGAAGACCGGGTTGCTATCTGAAATAATAGCAAGCCATATGACATGTTTTAAAACATTTTGAACTTCTGCTCGAACTTCATTTACAGCCTCGTATCATTATTGAATGACATTTCTAAGGCCGTAAATGTTATTGATTTTCAGATGACATGTCATGAAAAACCTATTTTTGTATTTTTCTAATTTTCTATTTTCTTTTCTCGTTTTATATTTTTATATTTTCTTTTTGAAAAATTTATATAAAATGAAAAATCTTTTTGGGTTTTATATTTTCTTATATACATATGATACATAGGATATAAGACGAGTTACCATCATTACTCGTCCTCTTCCTCTGCTAGAGTCTTTAGCGTTTCAGGAGACATGCTTTTTATACCCAGCTTTTCGACTAAGAAGTTGAATCTTTCTCATGGCAAAGCTTTTGTGAAGATGTCGCAAGTTGATATTCGGTTTTGACAAAGTAGAGTTCCACTACTCCATTCTCTACTTGCTCCTTAATAAAGTAGTATCTCACATCTATATGCTTGGATCTCGAGTGTTGAACATTGTTGTAGCATAAAGCGATTGCATCCTTGTTATCACAATACAGATGAATCTTATTGAATTTAAGCCCATAGTCTGTTTGTTATGATCTCATCCATAAAAATTGAGCACAACACCCATATAAAGCAATATATTCCACCTATGTACTAGAGATAGCAGTGCTCTTTTGCTTTTTGGATGACCAGCTAACAAGTTTATCTCCAAAGAATTGTGCACTTCTGGATGTGCTTTGTCTAGTATCTTGACACTCTGCGAGGTCTGCATCTGCATATATACTGAGTTAGAGAAATACGGTATCTTCGATTAAGAGACCCATGTTAAGGGTTCCATTTAGGGGTATTGAAAGATCCGCTTAACCGCATGTAAGTGCTTTTTGGTAGGCTTTGCCTGATACCAGACACATAAGCAGACTGCATAAATAATGTCAGGTCTACTAGACGTCAGATACATGAGGGACCAATCATGCCATGGTAATGTGTAGCATCAATTGGTGTCCATTGTATATCTGCATCCAGTTTATTCTTTTCTACCATAGGTGTCTATAGAATCACTAGATAGCATACCATATTTTTTAATAATTGGTTTATAAAGATGCCTCTAGGACTTTGAGAAATTTGTAATCCTAAAAAGAATGACAATTGCCCCATCATTGACATCTTAAACTTAGTGGTCATAAGATTAGAAAACTCATCTACATAGTAGTATAGTGATGCAAATATATTCGTCGACATAAATTTGTACCAGTAATAAGTCGTTTCTTGCTTTTCTTGTAAAGAGTGTTGGATCGACTGCACCTTTGGAGAAATGTTGTGGGATGAGGAAGCTTGACAGCATGTCATACCATGTACGTGGTGCTTGTTTGAGACTGTAAAGGTCCTTTTTAAGCTTGTACACAAGCGATGGGTTGTCCTGATCAACAAATCCTTCTAGTTGAGAAACGTAGACCTCTTCCTTGAGCTCGCCATTTAAGAAAGCCGTTTTAACGTCCATCTGGTAGATCGTTATATTTTGTGTGCCATTTGCTACGAAGATACGGATGGGACTTTTCTTCAAGCAACTGGTGCAAATGATTCCTTCAAAGTCGATTCCCTCTCTTGCTGAAATCCTTGGCAAAACCAATCTAGCCTTGTTCTTGAGTACCCCCGCCAAAATTCGTCTGTCTTGACCTTGAAGTTCCACTTCTATTTGATCAACATTACATTATCTGGACAAGGCACCAATTCCTAAACTTATAGTCTTTCAAATTCATGAATTTCTTGCTTGAATTCATGTATTTCTTCTTTATTGCATCAATCCAGGAGGGTTCGAGCATTGCTTCTTTACAGTTCTTCAGTTCAACTGAAGTGAGAAAGGCATCAAAATAACACCACATAGCGTTAGTTTAAAGTTTCTTTCTGGTAGAGACAGAGCGGGAAGGATCTTTGATCACATTTGCTATTGGATGATCCTTAGTCCATTTACCATGAAGTTCAAATAGAGTGTGGGATGGCCGCACATTTGATGACTATCCATAAGAAGTTGAATCTTCATGAAGAGTTTCCTGAAGTGGATCATCATTAAAGTGTGGTGTTTTTAGGGATTCTTCAACACTTTTAGAGATAATTGGAGATTGTTCGTGTTCTTGTGTTGATGGGATACTTGATGACGGTGCATCTTGGTCAATTCAAGTTGACACAGGTGAATCGGCTAAATCGATAGCTATTTGCGTAGCAGCTACTTGAATTAGAGAAACAACACTTAGTGGAGGATTGAAGTATGCATCAAACATCAGTTGGAACAAACGATCCCAATCATTTCTGGTTGGTGGGTTACAAGGGTGTTGAGGAATAGGGTTTGGTACGAGTCTTGAACTGGATGTTGCCGGAGTCATTACTTAAAGCTTGGGTCCTGAACTGAATTGTTCAGAAGCCATCACTGTTAGCTCATCGGATGTTACATGATTGGTTTCCATGATTTTTCAGGTTTTCCTGTTGTAGATTCTGAAAGCTTTCTTTGTGGGTAGATGCGGTCATCGTAAAGACTTCAACAAGAAGTTTTACAACTCCCTAGGCAGAGTACCTAACCGTTTTAGTAGTGGTATAGGCAAGACTCGGAGGTTGTTATCGCTCTCTAGGGGAATAGGTTGGGAAGGCTTGATCACAGTCTAACAGAATTATAAGGGTTGAGAGAAAATTCTTTGTATGTTTTTATATTTATAGGAAAGCAAGTAAATCTATGGTTTGAGAGGTTGGTTTGTTTAACTAATAACTAAACTAATATCTAATCTACTGGTGATAACTTTATGATAATTAAATGTATTTACTTAATCATGCATTACTTATCAAATTGTTTCTCCTAATCCTGTTGCCTTGTCACACTTGTGATGTAATGTGTAAGTATTTCCTACGTTATGAACGAATTACATGAATCCGCCATCTATTTAATATTCCGTTAAGGCAAAGCACAAGTAAGATAGTATTAAGACTATTACAAGACCCCTAAGAGTATATTAAATGCGTGTGAAATACCTTAAGAGGGATCAACCATATAAGGGGCAGGGTAGTATGAAGAATGTTACCCTATGGTATCGTTTCTACGTACTCGTGTTTCCCTAGATGTGTCAACAGCGATATAGACAAATGCTGGTTTTCTAAGGCCTAATGCACACATTCATCAACAAGAAGCAACAGTAAAAGGATCTACAATCTGACTTTCATGCAATCATAAGTAAATACAATGGATGGTTTAGCCTTGCATGTTATAAAGGAAGTAAGAAGATAAATCAATCACACAACATATAGACATATTGAATGATTAACGATAAATAACCTTACTTGAATTAAAACATGGATCCAAGGTAGTACAATTGGGTTATGAGGGCCTAGATACGACCTATGAAGCTGCTACAAGGACTAGGGTTCGTCTCCCAAAGTTATACAAAGTTATCCTAAAAGTTACACATTAAAACCATAAAAATGGTTTTTTATATATAGGCATATCGACGTTGTGACGCCATCACCAAGCTTTATGCTCCTGATGTCGTCGCCACGTAGATGGTTCTAGATTCACTTTAAGTCGGCTATGTTGTGACGTCGTAGCCAATATCCAAACACCATCACCAGATAGACGGCGTTGCTTTATGCTTGTGACACCGTCTCCACTCTCTAAGAATATAATTCTTGGTGAATCTTGGTGCAAGTCGGTAATCTCATCCGTTTATTCTCCAAATGAGCCCAAGTCAGGTGTATTTCCTCCAAATGCCATCCAAGTGCTAAAAACCTAAAAACAAACGATTAAGCACATAATCTGGGCATATTTGCATGATTTAGAGGGTTAAATAACCCTAAAATAGTGTATAAAATGAGACCTCCTCAAATACCCCTACACTTGGGATTTGCTTGTCCTCAAGCAAATAGGCTTTTCTACCTAGACAATAACAATATAAGGGTTATTTAACTTACTCTTTAAAAGCATTTTACAACACAACCTTCTAGACCTCATAATTAAAAGCACGGAAAGCATACACTAGCACCTCACTCAAGTGTTTAGGGTTCTCTCTTTCACTCGGGTGTATAATAAATTATAACATAATAGGAAAACAGAAAATCAACACTTATTACCTGTCATAGCATATAAATTACCATAGGCTTGGTAAAGGATAAAACCTCCACCGCTGGGCGCAACCATTATTCATTACTATCTAAGAGGTCTTTTAAAGGGTTATAGGGTGTAGGTGTAAGATAACATATAATGGAAATGGAAACGGATGGGATACATTTAGGCGGCTTTGGGTGAATTTGAAGTGGAAGGGTTAGCTAATTATTTGTACGAATACACGCTGGTTTGGTTGCTAAGCCAAGACTCGAACGAAGATATACAAACTCTACACAACTCTACATCAATCTCTTTCTTTTTCTTTTCTCGACACTAATATAAACATAAGCAAATGGCAGCCCGTACACTTTTTTACTTTTTTTTATATACAATTTCTTTTTGTACAATTTTGTCCTGCCATTGCTTAAACATATAATACATCATGGGGGTTTTTAGATACACCCCTACACTTGAACTTTTACATACTCGATTATTTACAATCTAACTAATGACCCGATTTGAGGTGGATCAAAATAACATGGAGATCATCTAACAAACATATGGGGGTATTGATTTATCTTTTCTTCCCCATTCTTTCGTGAAATAAATACTACCATGAATCCAAATCGTCCCAAAACTGTATTTACAAGGATAAGGACTTAGCAACCGTGTACTCAAATAATTAACTTGGGTTAAAACAATAATTTACTAAAAGTAAGTACATACAAGGTAGGCTAAGGCGATTTGGGTGTAACGATTAGTTTAAGGGTGAAAAATTCTCCTCATTAATAGTCCGGCTTAACTAGAAAATTATGAGAACCATGAAAAAGGATAGGCTCGGAGGGTTGTACTAGGGGTATCATGCACTAAAAATAAGTGCATGGCAAGGGTGTGGGATAGTTACATGATCGGTGTGACCATCATAATAATTACAGGTTTAAAACATGTGTTAATCCTAATGCCTCTTATCAAGCAAATCCTAATACTCACTATGCGGTCTTGGGATGCATCACAAAAATAAGTTCTAGAATTTAATATAATACCGGTATACTCATATAATTTAATACCGATACAAATGCTCCAGAAAAGGTGACAAAACCACATATACACATCCATAACGACGGAATAGACACACATGATTGCTCACTCCTAAACTCGAGAAAGCTAAAGGTATAAACTATCTTAGGTATCAATAATGGATACCAGAATTCCTATAGATCTAAAGGCGAACCTCACATTTTTGGGGTGAAATTTTGACGGTTTCTATGCTAGTCATATACATTCCTATCCATGAGACGCTAATAATACTCGGTTTTTGTTAGTATGTGTCATAAAAAAATTAAATTTGGGTCAAAATTACCTTTTAATGCTATATTTCGATATATTACCCATCATTTTAAGGAACAAGCAAATGGAACATAAAGGAATAGTTTCTAAGGCTTATTTTCCCCCTACACTTAAGTTGAACATTGTCCCCAATGTTTTATAGAAGTACCCATAAAAACAAATAAAGGGAAAAGAAAACAAGTAAAAGAAACTAGTACTCCCCTGGTTTGCTCAATAATAGAGAAGAAACATATGATAACTGGTTAAATAGTCCTCCAAGAGTCGTCAAATGAAACTTCCTAAGAACTTCCAAGCTTCTTCTCGTCATATATAACCTGTAATCATAGATAAAGAAAACTACACCAAGCATAAAATCGGCGGGATAGATATATATACAACAAAAGTTTAGGGTTTTGACTCTACGAAAGAAGTAAAGATAGGATGAGAGTAATGATATAATTATAGGTTTATGCAGGTTTACAAAAGAATTACAAATTTTAAATATTATATATTTATTTTTCAGAAATACTAGAAAATTTTCAAATTTTCACATAGCTGGAGACGCGACGCCGCTAGGATAAATCCTGACGCCGTCTCTAGCGTCTGTGAAAATTTCTTTTTGGTTTTAATGAGAAATTTCCTGCACGTAATTTTTTATAAGTCAAAATTGAAGAAAGCACTGCATAAAAACCTGGAGTTAGTCATTACAATCATATGAATCAAAAATGACGCGAATTAATCTAAACAATTTATTTTAAATGTTTGAATTTGGTTCTTAAAAACCGAATATATTTCCCCTACACTTATTTTGTTGCAAAATACATTTGATTGCAAATAAGACGAAGTTACAAACAAACAAAGCATGATTACAACTAACTCAAACATAATAAAACAAACAATATAGAATTAAGACACAAGACACTCCTAATATGCATGAAAGTAAATATTGGGTTGCCTCCCAAAAAGTGCTTTTCTTTATTTATGAGTCTTATAGCTAGACTCGAAGTCACACGTCCTTACGTGACTTCTCCTTCATCGTCCATTCCAGTCACATATTCGGGTCCAAGCTCTAAGCATTCCATATAAAATCCTAATATTTTGCTCATTACATACTCTACTCCTCTCCTTTTGTCTTCTTTGTTCCTAAGGTAGACTAATTTTGTGTGCACTTTTTCTAAGTCCGACAGTGAGTTATACTGTTATGTCCTATGTGGCATCTTATAGGCAACTTTATCGGTCCCGTTAATGAAAATTACAACACGTTCGGGTGGGTCGTGAGTCATGTTGGATATTTCTACAAAAGGTTTCCCTAGTACTACTTGTGAAAACGTAGGGTCTATAATTGAACTAATATCCTCGACAATCATGAAGTCTATGATATAGGTAAAGTTTCCTACGAAGACATGCATTCCATTGATCCTTCTTGTGAAATTGCTAACTCCTCTATTCGAGTTTTCCTTAGGGTCAATTTTTCTTCTCATGATCCAATTATACATCATCGGAGTCATGATATTTAGAGGGGAGTTAGGGTCAATGTAAGCTTTTTCCACATGCACATGCCTAATGTTGCATGGTATGTTAAGGTTTGATAGGCACCCTTCCGTGATGATGGGGTTGCTTAGAAATATCAAAGGGATTGGGCCACACATAAGGTACTTGTGATAAGCGAGTTCACTCCTAGTCGGGAATATGTCAAAATACTCCACCTCATGTTATCCTGCTTTGGGTTCCTCCTCATGGTAATCGTCGCACTTCTAGACTATTTCAATAATCATTACGTCGCTGTCATCCCCTTTGGTGCAAACAAGTTTGGTGTTGGATGATTGGGGAACCAACCCGAGCGATTCGAAGAATGAATTGAGTTTGAGGACTTTTTCGGTGATAAATGAAACTGATGGATTGGGTGGCATGGAAGGGTCGACATTGATATTTTTCAGGCTGACCTTCTCTTCTTCCTCATTTTCTTCAGTTCTGTCATCATGAGAGTTGCTTTGTTGCTTGGAATGGATCGTGACAGCATTGATCGAACCATGGACATGGGTTGCGCATTGCGGGTCCATTGTTGGGTAAGAACGAGCATACAAAACTGGGGAAGTACTCAGTTTTGGGTTCTTAACCATGTTGCTGGGTAGTGCTCCTGTTATTTGATCGGTGATGGCCTTTAATATTATGTCGGTTTTGTAGGTTATCTCGCTTTGTTGCTGTTTGAAATCGGCTTTAAACTTGGACAGTCTAGCGTCTTGAGATGCCATAAAGTTGAATACCAATCCTTCTAGATTTGATTAATTGTTAAAGCTTCGAGGATTGTTGTTGAAGGAACGATTCAGGATTGAACTGTTGGGTTGGAACCGGTTAGGGGGTTTGAAAAATTATTTAAAGGATTTTGGGGTTGTCTCCACCTAAGGTTTGGGTGACTTTTCCATGACGGAATATAGGTGTAACCAAAATTGTTTTGCTCAGGCTTAAAGGTGTACCACTTACCTCCGGCTTTGTCGGTACGCAAGGATGCATATTCAACGAATGCTTGTTTGGGATCTTCCATGCAGTACCGAGTGTCATGGGGACCACTGTAGATCTCACATGTGGTAGTGACTTTGTTCACTTGAGTAGGTTGTGTCAGAGCAAGATAAGCTTCCATCAAGCGTTGGACTTGATTTTCGAGCTCGATTAGACGGCGTCGGATGTACTCGGGACATCTTGAGGCAAAGTGATTGCCTTGACTGGCTTAGCAAAATCCCTTGGGTCGTTCGAACTTTCATTGTCATAGAGGGCGAGGTCCTCTAATAATGCCCATGATTCTTTGGCATTTCAGTCACGAAGCTTACCACCGGCCGATTGGTCAATGGTTCGTCTTGTGAGAGGATTTACACGGTCATAAAAAATTTGGACTTAGAGCCAAAGGTCGATGCCATGATGAGGGACTTTTTGTAGTAATTCCTTGAAATGAGTCCATGCTTCTGATAGAGATTCTCCATAATGTTGTTGGGACATCAGGATGTCATTGTAGAGTTTTGCAGTCCTTCCCGATGAAAATAATTGAGCAAGGAAACGAGTAGTAAGATCCTTCCATGTGGTGATGGATCCTGCTAGAAGACGTTCAAGCCAGTTGCTAGCTTGATCATGAAGAGAAAATTGAAATAAACGCAGGCGCGTTCTTTCCTTGTTTTCACCGTCAAGGTCAAATGAGTCCATAAGTTTTAGAAAATACTTGAGGTGTTGGTTTGGATCCTCGAACCAAAGTCCATGGAATGAGCATCTGTTTTGCACCAACCAGATGGTGTCGGATCAAAGAGGTACCACGTTGTTCACTACGGGGAGCTCAATGGTATTCATGTAGTCTTTGTGGCTAGGTTTGGAGTAGTCTCCAAGAGTGCGGATAGGATTCTTGTCTCCCATGGAGGTTGACAAGAATGGGTTACGAAACAGATAACACAAAGAAAAGATAGACTACGAGAAAGCTAATATGCGGAATTGAATTCTCACTTGAAAGGATCAAGTGAGTAGAACTAAGTTAAACTATGATCGAAACCTTACTATTCCCCATGCAGCGTCACCAAAAACTTGATGCGGTCTTCGTAAAGACTTCAACAAGAAGTTTTACAACTCCCTAGGCAGAGTACCTAACTGTTGTACTTGTAGTATAGGCAAGAATCAGGGGTTGTTATCGTTCTCTAGGGGAATAGGTTGGGAAGGCTTGATCATGATCTAACAGAATTGTAGGGGTTAAGAGAAGATTCTTTTTGTGTTTTTCTATTTATAGGAAAGCAAGGAAATCTGTGGTTTGAGAGGTTGGTTTATTTAACTAAGAACTAAACTAATATCTAATCTACTGGTGATAACTATATGATAATTGAATGTATTTACTTAACTATGCATTACTTATCAGATTATTTCTCCTAATCCTGTTACCTTGTCACACTTGCAATGTAATGTGTAAGTATTTCCTAAGTTATGAACGAATTACAAGAATTCGCCGTCTATTTAATATTCCATTAAGGCAAAGCACAAGTAAGGTAGTATGAAGACTGTTACCCTATGGTATCCTTTCTATGCACCTGCATTTCCCTAGATGTGTCAACAACGATACAGACAAAAGATGGTTTTCTAAGGCCTAATGCGCACATTTATTAACAAGAAGCAACAGTAAAAGGATCTACTATCTGACTTTCATGCAATTATAAGCAAATATAAAGGAGGGTTTAGCCTCACATGTTATAAAGGAAGTAAGAAGATAAATCAATCACACAACATATAGACATATTGAATGATTAATGATAAATAACCTTACTTAAATTAAAATATGGATCCAAGGTAGTACAATAGGGTTTTGAGGCCCTAAATACGACCTATGAAGCTGCTACAAGGACTAGGGTTTGTCTCCCTAAGTTATACAAAGTTATCCTAAAAGTTACACACTAAAACCCTAAAAACGGTTTTGTATACATAGGCATATCGATGCGATGGCGTCGCTTAATGCTACTGACGCCGTCGCCATGTAGATGGTTCTAGATTCACTTTAACTCGGCTATGTTATGCGCTATCACCAAATCTCTGACACCGTCACCAGATAGATCACGACGGCGTTGCTTAGTGCTTGTGATGTCGTCTCTACGCTCTGAGAACATAATTCTTGGTGAATCTTGGTACAAGTCCGTAATCTCGTCTGTTTCTTCTCTAAATGAGCCCAAGTTACATGTATTTCCTCCAAATGTCATCTAAGTTCTAAAAACCTAAAAACAAATGATTAGGCACATAATCTGGGCATATTTGCATGATTTAGGGGGTTAAATGACCCCAAAATAGTGTATAAAATGACACCTCATCACGGGCACATAACCAACAAAAATACCAATATCAGCCTTTGCATTTAGTTTACCTAAGTCCTCACCCTCATTGGTCGAATAACAGAGTGAACCAAAGACATGAAGAAATAATAAATCTGACTTCTTATCGTGCATAAGCTCATATGGAGTTTTGTTGTATCGGAGAAGGATCAAGGAACGATTTTGGGTATAACAAGCTATTTTGATTGCTTCGGCCCACAGAAATAATAGAGCTTTTGAAAATATCAACATTTTACGAGCAGCTTCTACTAGAGTCCAGTTTCATCTTTTGACAATGCCGTTCTGTTGACGAGTGCGAGCAACAGATGTTTGATGCAAGATGCCAACATTTTCATAAAATTCTAAAAAGTCTTATTGACAAATTCAGTTCCATTATCTATTCTAACATTACGGACTATAGAATTCAAACAAACTTAAATATTTCTGATGCATTTGATGATAGCGTTAGGAGCTTTATCCTTTGATCTCAGAAATTTAACCTAAGTAAATTGAGAGTAATCATCAACAATCACCAAGATGTACTTTTTCCTATTTATGCTTTCCACACGTATCGGGCCACAAAGATCCATATGTAGAAGATAGAATTTCTCTTGGTTAGTGTCTTTAGCTTTAGGTTGATGAGAGGATTTCTTGCTTTTGCCTAATGCACATGCTGAACACAGATGATATTTCTTAAATTTAAGCTTTGGAATGCCTCATATAAGACCGTCTTTTGCTAGCTTGTTTAGAGTACCGAAGTTGAGATGAGATAACCGACAGTGTCATAACCAGCTCTTAGTCTTTAAAGCTTTTGAAAGTAGACAGATCAGAGAAGTCTTTAGCATGTCATCAAGAGAAATTGTGTACAAGTTTGAGTCTTTGAAACTTGAAAATAGCTCAACACCGTCTAAATTCTGAATAAAGCAAGTGTTTTTCCAAAAAGCAACTTCAAGATCTAAGTCACAGAATTGTCTAACAGAAAACAAGTTGTGTCTGAGTCCTTCAACATAGTATACCCTTGAGATAGTTACAATGCCCAGCTGATAGTCACCATAGCCCATTATCTTTGCAATATACTCGTTTTCGAATCTTACAGTTCCCAGAAATTTGCTGACGAAGTTCATGAGCTAAGAGCGAGTCCCTGTCATATGTTTTGAGCATCCAAAGTCTAGATACTAGAGAATAATATAGACAACCTGTCATTGACAAGAGAAGAAGAAGATGGAACATCTATAGCATTGGATCCCCAAGAGTGATTGGGTTCTGAGTTATTAGCAATCTTAGATTCTACAATCTTAGCTTTTTTACTCGAACCTGCAGTTTTTATTTGTTTGGGTCTCCTGATATAGACTTTAATCTCTGGTTTTGGTGTTTCTACTGAGTGATAAGTGGTTTCCTTAGGAGGTACTAAGTTAGCTAAAGTAAACCTAGTTAAAGGGCACGAGTTACCAACTAAAGTGAAAAGTTTTCCTGTTGGTTTCCACTTATATCCTAATTCAGTGAACACTTTACTCATAGGTTTCTAGATATTATGCTTTTTGCTTGGCCTAGCCGACTTAGATTTATAGTGCACATTCACATCATTCACAAAATCATGGAAACACACATCATGATTTGCATTAAACATACATTGTTTACATTTAACACAAATTAACTAAGAATTCGCATTTAACATAGTATGCTTAATATTTGCATCATAAATAGGGTCTTTAACACGATTCTTTTTTAGACTTAGATTTAACTCTCCTAGGGTGGTCTTTTATTTTATTCTTCATGTTGCTACTTTGTGTTTGCGAGATCTTGTCATTCTTTTTATTGCTTGTAGGCTGTGATCCGCTAGCACAAGTAGAACTCTCTAATCCTGTAAAAGGCAACACAGGTTTGTTAGAATCTGGTGTTTTAGATGACTCTACATGTTTATGAGTGTTGCTTGAGGATGTGAGGGGTTCAGAAAACCTAACTTTCTTGACTTTGTTCACTAGTGTGACAGCTACTAAATCCTAAACGTATTTTGTAAACTTGCAAGCAGAGTATACGAGAGGTTCACTAGGATTCTGTTTTCTAGCGCGTTCTACAAGTCCATGTATGGTGTCAGTATTTTCTATAGTCTTCTTCAGATAATCCTCTTGGGCATCCCTATTGTTCTTATGTCTATAAGAAAGAGGTTCTATATCTAGCTTGAACATTCCTAGAGCAATAGTGGTGGCATTAGTTATTGTGGTGGCATTATCAAGTACACGTTTACATTTTAATCTCCTTAATTCATTTTGTAATGTTGTTGTCACAAAAACCTTTTCTTGAATTTTACCTTTTAAATCCGCATTTTCCATAGACTTAGAGTTTGATTGAGAAATCAAAGAGTCACAGTGTTCTTTAGAAAGAGCACATGTCTTTTTAATCGAATCAAATTGATCTTTGTAAATCTTTTTCAAATGCTCAATTTCTTTAAGCAAAAACTTGTTTTCAGAAAGTAATTTGGCCATACTATGCTCTAATTCAATGTTTATGGTTTCAATCTCATCCATTTCTTGTTTCACTTTCTCTTCCTTGTTATTTTCTCTCATAGATTTGATATGTACCTTCAACTTACAGATGGTGGTGTCTTTAGCTTGTAGCTGAGCTTTCAAATCATTATTTTCAAAATATTCTAGAATTTCAAGAGCATTTTGATTATCATAGGATTTGTCCTTTTGAAAAATTTGTTGATTAAGTTGTATGTCTAGTTTTAGAGAAATGCAATGTTTTCAAAGTTTTGCAAAACCGTTTGAAAGTTCAGAGTATACATCTCGTTCAACCATATTTTTCCTTTTGACAAGCTCTGCTTCAAGATCTAAACACGTGTTACAAGATTCACTTTTCTTCATTTCTAAATTCACAGAATCATGAAAAACAGCAGTAGAATTCATCACACATATCACAACATATTGAGACATGATTTGGTGTAAGAGTCAGTAATTTTCAAGAAGTTCTTTCTTATGAATTTCAAAACACTGTTAAACTGCAGCTTTTATCAGATTAAAAACTGTTTGTACTTCTGTTACCTCATTTAGAAGATCTTTATCAAAAATATTGAATATGTATTTTAAGGTCTTTAAAAATGGAATAATTTCATTTAAAAAAATAGCTTTAGTGTGTTCAAACCCCCATACCCCTTATGTGATAGCATCAGGTGTAATCCGCTCTTTCACCACGGTGTCAAACTAGCCAAGATGGCATTTAAGCTTTTTAAGGCTTATGTTAACTAGGCTTACCTTAGGAAGTTCCTTAGGAGCCTAAATCTTGACAAGTGATGAAGCAGAATGGCCAGTATTAAGGTTAGAAGTTTGTAGCCAGAAAGCTTGTTCAGCAGACAATTCTTGTTGTAGATAAAACGTTTACCAAAATCTTTAGACAAGCGGTTTAACTCAACATAATTAATTGGAGTAGTATTAGATTTCTTTTCTTTGGAAATTGGATCTTTTTTTTTGCAAGCATTTTAGATCAACTTACTTCTTCCAAAATCAATGTCTCTTCATCATCAATCGTAGGAATAACAACATGTTGACTAGATATTACACTTCCATCATACAAGGTTGGCTTAATCCGCTGAGCTTTCTTGAGATAAAACGGATTTTGATAACCAAGAGCTTGTTTGTGAGTGTCATCATAAAAAAATTATGGCTTTGTTAACACGTGCACTGTCTGAGCAGATTGAGCCACTTTGTAAACAATATTATCCAGTTCCTTTATCTTCTTTTCTAAATCAATTTCCTTATCCATATATTTAATTTCCTTTTCTTTGGATTCATTTTTGAAAACAGTAAATGTTTGTAATAAAGATTCTTTTTCCTTGATTTGATTAGAAAGATTTTGTTCAAGTAAGTCAATTTGCATTTTAAGTGCAAGTTTTTCTTTAATCATATCATCTATTTAAGAATCAATCATTTTTTCACGAGTGCTTAAATCAATATTAAGACGCTGTTCAAATTTTTTGACTCGTTCTTTATATCTCTCAAGCACAGTGGTTAATGATTCATTATTCTTTTCCTAATTAGCCTTTACCCAATTATTTACATGATTAATCATTTGTTCAGACATTTATTCAATCACAGATAATATCATTGAATCTGGTTGTGCATACAAATTAGTATCTTGAACAGATGCCTGTTGCGTTTCTTGAAAATATTGAGAGTACAAAATGATATTGCTATCACTTGTTATCTCATTATCTATAAAATCAACAATTGGTGTTTGTTCAAAATCCTGCATTGCATGCATACTTTGATTATCCATATCATGATGATAGGGTTCAGAATGAGGCACCTCTGAGATAACGTCTGATCCATAGTAGGAAAGATTGGCCATGACATTGCATTAGAGACATCATCACAGTCAGAATCATAAGCATCAAGATCCTCAGTCTGGAAAGCAGCAGTGTTTGGAATGGTTGTCTGAGCAGCTTGTCCGTTTGGAATGCCTGGATCTGCAAGAATTGTTAGTTTCTCTTCATCTAAAATTTGACCGGATTTATGTGCCTTAGCCAACATTTCCTTTTCCTTAAACCATTCAGCGTTCCTTGGCCGCTTAGGCTGAGTGCATTGCCTAGCCATGTGTCCTTCACCTTGACAATTATAACATTTAACAACCCTTGCTTGTCCTCTCCTACATTATTTCCCCTAGAACTAGTAGCATTACCCTTATAGCCAGTACCAGCATAACTTTGTTCTTGCCTCCCTTGAACTTGCTGTATAGTAATCTTGCCATCTTAAATGGTGGCTTGGTTTTCTTAGATTAGAGGAAGTTCTAAGTTGATTGTTAGTTAAAGAGAACCTTGAGGCAGCTACAACTGATAGGAAAGCCATTGCCTTATTGAGACTGGCAACTGGATCATCTCCTTAAGAAACATATGAACAACAAGACCTGAGTCCAGTTAAGGAAACTCAGTCATTGGTTGAGTTGAAACTAGAGGTGAATGATAAGCAATTTGTGGAACAGATGAGGTTTGATGATCCATATAAGACTGGTATTCATGTGATGGTGGAATGGAAGAATGACTGACTTGTGGTTGTGATAGATGAGGTGTTGCATACATAGTTAGTATGATTGAGAAGAGTAAAATTGTGGAATCATTGTTTTTGACTGTTGAAGAAACCATGTAGCATTGTATTGAAAAAGATAGTTGGAAATGTGAGAAGGTCATTGATTGAAGAAACCTAGTACGAAATATGTATAAATTTCCCAAGTACAAAATATGTATAATTCGCCTAATAGGAAAAACATGTATAATTCGCCTATTACAAAGTGTATAATTCGCCTAGACAAAAACCGGTATAATTCGCCTAGACAAAAACCAGTATAATTCGCCTAAGACAATATGTGTAATTCTCCTAAGACAAAACCCAATATAATTCGCCTAGACAAAAAGAAGTATAATTCGCCTAATGTAAATTCGAAACTCAAATTATTCAAAACACATAAAGACTCACTTTTTGACGTTTTACTTGTTTTTTTCTTGTACTTCTTACAATCTAAACTAGTAGAACCTAAAAATACAAACTTATGTTTTTGACAACAAAAAATTTGAAATAATGATTTTGATACCAAATAACCGTCGAAACAAAAAAACATAAAAAGATGAATTTTTTGGTTTTTCAAAGTTTTTCCGTTACAACTAGCCTTATAACTAAGATAAAAGAGTAATAAAAAGAAACTTTATGGTTTTTAAAAAAAAAACCCACACAAGGTTTGAAACCTTGTATATTCGAACACACGACCCTAAAAACAAAATGAAAAAACCCGACAGAAAACCAAACTAAATCACCTTATGGCTCTTGATACCAATTGTAGAAAATATATGTTATCTAATCTCATAACCTAATAAGAAAGAACTAGAGAGAGAAAGTGGAAGGATGAACACTTTTAGAGAGAGAAAAGAAGAGATAATATTGGATTATAGAAAATAAGAAAATGAACAACCAACAACCTCTCCAAGCTATGGAGAGGGTACTTATAACCAACTAAATGGCCGCCATGGTCCTGATGTAGGCCTATGCATAGCCTTGGGCCTTTCTACCTTACTAAGGTTCCAAAAACTAACTAAGACCTACGAGCTACGTATTTAGAAGTGATAGTCTTTCTTGATTCCTAACAGCCCCACCAAGATGACAATAAGTCCTTAAACTTAAAGGATTTTCTCAAACAATGGATACATCAACATTTTATCGTCATCCTATCAAACGGGCAACAATCTTTAAAAGAATAAAATCTCCTAATAAACTTCAATACTCAAAAGTTTAAATCCAAACAAAAACCTTATTTATCAATAATATTTCAAAACCTACCAACCATTAACACCACGCCTACGTAAACAACCACATTTCCTTTTTTTGGACAATTATTAGAACAACACAACAATCAGTACACAATATAAATGACATAACAAAAAATAATTTATCAAAAAGCAATTCACAATTTTGATGTAATAACATATTATAATAAGTAATAAACAAAAAATAACGTCTAGAAAAAGAAGACAACTTTGGCTAAACAACGTAACTATGATAAAAACAATATTATCAATAATTTTTTAAAACAAAATTAGATAATCAATTCCTATGTAAATAGCCTTTCTTTTACGATATAAACCTAGATTGCACAGGAACAATGAACACTTAGCAATAAACCACAATTATGGAAATGGTCCTTTGTAAAGTTTGTTTTTGTTTCATAGTTTTATTAGTAATTATAATGTATTAAAGTCTATCTGGTCAAAGTTAATAAAGACCAAGATTGACTAAAGTTCGGAAAATAGAATTATGATTAGCAATAAGTAAAAATATCCATCTTGAGATAATTATATAGTCTTAAATTTTGTAATTCACATTCTCCTCCCATATCTATCTCCTTGAAATAAAATTTAGAAAATGAGACAAATATCTCTAGTCTCCCATCCTCTATCTAACACTTTCTGATGATCACTACTATGGCAAACATACATATAACAAGTGTATCTATTCGCCGGAGAGATCTATTTGTGTTTTGTGAATCAAGTCGAGCTTAACCTTGAGAATTTTCGATCTAGAGGCTTTCGTATCGATGAACAGTAGGTTTTGTAAGGATAATATGTGTTTAGATTTATGATTTGATAAGTTTTTGATCTTAAAACACAGAATAATAGCTTTCGTAATCATCAAATTGTAGGTTTAACATCTAGTTTATGAAAAATACGTGTAGTAATTGAAATTTGAATCGAAAATAATAAGATTGTTACTTTCGTAAGCAAGAAATAAGGTTTTCGGATAACTGTTTTAGGCAGGAAAACCTTTCTACTTCGTTTTGAACTTTCGTATCAGAGTTTAAGTTTCGTAAACTGTCATACGTAATGATTTTTTTTAGCTTTCGTGTAAACTATTCGAAACTAGAATTTTATCAATTGAAGAAAGAATAATATTGTATTAGCACTTAAAATGCTTAAAAACAATTGGATAATTTTGAGTAGGTTTCGTAGCTAAGAATTTATGAAAGTAAGACATTTCTTGGTCTTTACAAAAGTAGAGGTAATTTGGGATTTACGAAAGAAGGTTTTGTAAATTGTAGCTTGCATTCCGGTAACCGTTTGTTTCGTAAACATGAATCTCGGATAACAATGGTTTTGTAACTATATGGTTTCGTATCAAAAGCTTGTTTAGGTTTCAAGACTTCAAATAAGTATCAAAGGTTTTCTGTTGAAGTCTTCAGAAACTAAGGATTTGTAAACGAATGTTTCGTATTGACTAGTTTGAGTTTCGTAAGACCTGGTTTCGTAATCCCAGATTGTAACACACTTTCCTAATTCTAAGGTTTCGTAATTCAACTTTTTCATAATTGGAATGGTTTTACATATCTCATGGGAAGAGTTTCGTAAACACATATTTATTAGTTATCATAAACATTTTCATTAGTTTCGTCACCACAATATTGGGGTTTTGTAAAAACTGTTTCAAGGTTTCGTATCATCTAATCTTGTAATTAAGCTTTCGTATAAATGTTTACGTGTTACTTAGTCTTTCATACTAAAAAAGGTATATTCTTCAAGGTTACTTCATTATAATCTAGACAAGGTGTAATTGCTCATTAACTTCACGAGTACAAGACTTTATCTCTAGAAAAGAAGTTTAAACTTTCACAGGATTTTACAAATCAAGAAAAAAACAGTATAAATCAACCTAATGAGAATGTGATAATTCACCAACAACATCACAACAACAAAATTCCATTCATCAACACACAAAATCAATCCAGAAAATGGGATAATTCACCCAAGCAAATGGTATAATTCACCTAAGCAAATGGTATAATTCACACAAGAAATTGGTATACTTCTCCCAAGCAAATGGTATACTTCTCCCAAGCAAATGGTATACTTCTCCAAAGCAAATGGTATACTTCTCCCACGCAAATGGTATATTTCTCCTAAATAAAAATGTATAAATCGCCCAAGTACGAAATATGTATAAATTTCCCAAGTACAAAATATGTATAATTCGCCTAGAAGACAGGTATAATTCGTCTAAAAAAATTAGGTATAATTCGCCTGAAATATTGTGTATAATTCGCCTATTACAAAGTGTATAATTCGCCTAGACAAAAACGAGTATAATCCGCATAAGACGATATGTGTAATTCTCCTAAGACAAAACCCAGTATAATTCGCCTAGACAAAAAGAAGTATAATTCGCCTAATGTAAATTCGAAACTCAAATTTTTCAAAACACATAAAGACTCACTTTTTGATGTTTTACTTGTTTTTTCTTGTACTTCTTACTATTCTAAGACTAGTAGAACCATAAAAATACAAACTTGATGGTTTTTGACAATAAAAATTTGAAATCAAGATTTTGAGTACCAAAAACCGTTCGAACAAAAAAAACACAAAAAGATGGAATTTTTTTGATGTTTTTCAAAGTTTTTCTTGTACAACTAGCTTATACTAAAATAGAAGAGTAATAAAAATGAAAGCTTTATGGTTTTAAACCCACAAAAGGTGAAGACCCTTTGTATGAGTTCGAACCAAACGGACTCGCTAAACAGAAATTAAAACGCTCACTAAACCAAACTAAATCACCCTATGCTTTATGATACCAATTGAAAAAAAAATATGTTATCTAATCTCACACCTAATAAAAAAGAACTAAAGAAGAAGAAAGTGTTAGAATAACACTGTATAGAGAGAGAAATGAAGAGATAAAATTAAAATTATATATTTGTTGTTATATAGAAAATAAGACAATAACTAACAACAACCTCTCTAAGCAATGAGAGTGTACTTAAACCAACTAAATGGCCGGCCAGTAGGGTCCCTTTTGTGGCTATTCATGGGCCTTGGGCCTTTATAATACATACTAAGTCCAAAAACTAACTAATGACCTACGAGGCTAAACGTATTTTAAAGTGACCCGAGTCTTTTCTTGATTCCTAACACCCCACCAAGATAAAGTAGGTCTAAACTTTAAGAATTTTCTCAAGACTTGATACATCATGAATTTATCGTCATTGCTTATCAAACGCAAAAATATTAAAAGATAAAATCTAAAAATAACTTCAATACTCAAAAGTTAAATGCCAAACAAAAACCTTATTTATCAATAATCTTTCAAAACCACGCCAGACATTGAACACACGCCTACGTAAACACCCCTTTCTTTTTTTTGACAATATTGAGAACAAACACAACAATCAGTACACAATAGTAAATGACATAACAGAAAAATAATTATCAAAAAGCATTCACAGTTTTTGATACAACTTTGAGCTAACACGTAACTATGAAAACATTATTTATCAATAATTTTTAAAAACCAAATTAGATAAACAATTCCTATTAAATATGCCTTTCTTTTTATGATGATATTCAGATTTGCCAACATTGAACACCAGCCATAAACGACAATTAATAATTGGGCAATTGATCATTTTGTTTAGTTTCATAGTTTTGTTTAGTAATTAAAATGTAATAAAGTCGTATCTTGGTTTAAAGTTAAGTAATGTTGACCAAGGATAGACTACAGTTAGAAAAAAAATAGGAATGACATATCAATACGTAAAAATATCCTATCTAGGAGAGTATTTATATAAGATCTTTAAATTTGTACTTCACTTTCTCCTCCCATTTCTATTCCTTGAAAATAAAAATTAGAAAAAGATGACAAATACTCTCAAGCTCCCTTCCTCTATTCTAACACTTCGTATGATCTCTACAAATTGCAAACATGACATATAACAAGAGGTAACCTACGCCGAGAGAGATCTAGTGTGTTTTTTGAAGATCAAGTCGAGCTTAAACCATGAGAATTATTCGATCAAGATGCTTCGTATCGAGAACCGTAGGTTTTTGTAAGGAAGATATGGTTTTAAATTTTAGATTTGATAAGTTTTTTGATCTTAAAACTCAGATAATAGCTTTCGTATCATCAATTTGATAGTTTAATCATCTAGTTATAGAAAAATACGTGTTTTAAGGATTGAATTGATCGAAAAATATAGATTTGTTAGCTTTCCGAAGCAAGAAATAGGTTTCGGTAACTGTTTTTTATGGCGAAAACAGCTTTCTTTTACTATCTGTTGTAGAACTTTCGAACATAGTTTAGTTTCCTAACTGTCATACAAAGTAATCCTAGCATTTCATAAACTTTCGTAACATAGAATTTTATCAATTTAAAGAAGATAACATTGATATTATCACTTTAAAATGCTTAAAATCAGATTGATAGATTTTGAGTAGGTTTCGTAGCTAAGAATTTATGAAAGTAAGACATTTCTTGGTCTTTACAAAAGTAGAGGTAATTTGGGATTTACGAAAGAAGGTTTTGTAAATTGGAGCTTTCGGTAACCATTTGGTTTCATTAAAAAAGTGAAGCCTTCGTAAAACATGGTTTTTGTAACTAAGAGGTTTTCGTAACAAGTCTTGTTTTTGGTTTCAAACTCAAATTTGTATCAAAGGTTTTCTTGTTGAAGGTTTTGTAACTAATGGTTTTGTAACGAAGGTTTCGTATTACAGTTTGAGGTTTCATAAGACCTGGTTTCGTAATCCAGAGATTTTGTAACACAGCTTTCTTAACTGAAGGTTTCGTAATTCAATTTTCATAATTGGAAGGTTTCATATCTCATTGGAAGAGGTTTCGTAACACAGTTTTGAGGTTTCGTAAACTGTTTCATAGTGTTTTCGTCACACATTTTTGAGGTTTTGTAAAACTGTTTCAAAGGTTTCGTATCTTCTAATCTTGGTAATTGAGCTTTCATATAAATGTTTATGTGTTACTTAGTCTTTCATACTAAATCAAGGTTTAGTTTCTTCAAGGTTACTTCATTGTAATCCAAGACAAGGTTGTAATTGCTCATTAACTTCCACGATGACAAGTGCCTTTATCTCTAGAAAAGAATTCAACTTCACATGATTTACAAATCAAAGAAAAAAAACGAAATAAATCCTCCTAAGGAAATGGTATTAATTCACCCAAGAAAAAGAGATAATTCACCCAAACAATGGTATATATCACCTAACAAATGGTACAATTCAACCAAGGAAATTGGTATACCTTCTCCCAACAAATGGTAAACTTCAACCCAAGAAAATGGTATACTTCACCCAAGCTAATGGTATACTTCTCAAAGCAAATTGGTATACTTCTCCCACATCAAAAGGTATACTTCACCCTAAATAATAAAGATGTCTATTCGCCTAAGTATGAAATAGTATAAATTTCCCCAAAAACAAAATATGTATAATTCCCTAGAAGACAGTATAATTCATCTAAAAAAATTAGTAAAATTCGCCAGAATATATATGTATAATTCGCCTAATAGAAAAACATGTATAATCCCTATTACCATACAAAGTGGATAATTCCGCCAAGACAAAAACGGTAACTTAAGCATAATACACTATGTGTAATTCTTCATAAGACAAGAACCCAGTATAATATCCGCCGCGGTACAAAAAGAAGTATAATTCGCCTAATGTAAATTCGAAACTCAAATTTTTCAAAACACATAAAGACTCACTTTTTGACGTTTTACTTGTTTTTTCTTGTACTTCTTACTATTCTAAGACTAGTAGAACCATAAAAATACAAACTTGATGGTTTTTGACAATAAAAATTTGAAATCAAGATTTTGAGTACCAAAAACCGTTCGAACAAAAAAAACACAAAAAGATGGAATTTTTTTGATGTTTTTCTTGTACAACTAGCTTATACTAAAATAGAAGAGTAATAAAAATGAAAGCTTTATGGTTTTAAACCCACAAAAGGTGAAGACCCTTTGTATGAGTTCGAACCAAACGGACGCCTAAACAAGAAAGAAAAACGCGCACAAAACCAAACTAAATCACCCTATGGCTTTTGATACCAATTGTAAAAAAGATATGTTATCTAATCTCACAACCTAATAAGAAAGAACTAGAGAGAGAAAGTGGTAGGATGAACACTTTTAGAGAGAGAAATGAAGAGATAATATTAGATTATAGAAAATAAGACAATGAACAACCAACAACCTCTCCAAGCTATGGAGAGGGTACTTATACCAACTATATGGCCGGCCATGGGTCCTTATGTGGGCTATTCATGGGACTTGGGCCTTTATACCTTACTAAGGTTCCAAAAACTAACTAAGACCTACGAGCTACGTATTTTAGAAGTGACCGAGTCTTTTCTTGATTCCTAACAGCCCCACCAAGATACAATTATTCTTAAACTTTAAAGATTTTCTCAAGACAATGGATACATCATGAATTTATCGTCATCGCCTATCAAACGCAACAATATTAAAAGATAAAATCTCCTAATAACTTCAATACTCAAAAGTTAAATGCCAAACAAAAACCTTATTTATCAATAATCTTTCAAAACCACGCCAGACATTGAACACACGCCTACGTAAACACCCCTTTCTTTTTTTCGACAATATTGAGAACAAACACAACAATCAGTACACAATAGTAAATGACATAACAGAAAAATAATTATCAAAAAGCATTCACAGTTTTTGATACAACTTTGAGCTAACACGTAACTATGAAAACATTATTTATCAATAATTTTTAAAAACCAAATTAGATAAACAGATTCCTATGTAAATATGCCTTTCTTTTTTTACGATGATATTCAGATTGCACAACAATGAACACGCAGCAATAAACGACAATTATGAATTGGTCTTTGTATAGTTTTGTTTAGTTTCATAGTTTTATTAGTAATTATAATGTAATAAAGTCTATCTTGGTCAAAGTTAAGTAAAGTTGACCAAGGATTGACTAAAGTTAGGAAAATAGAATATGATTAGCAATAAGTATAAATATCCATCTAGGAGGAGTATTTATATAAGTCTTTAAATTTTGTAATTCACTTCTCCCTCCCATTTCTATTTTCCCTTTGAAATTAAAATTTAGAAAATGATGACAAATACTCTCTAGCTCCCTTCCTCTATTCTAACACTTTCGTATGATCACTACTATGCAAACATGACATATAACAAGTGGTATCTATCGCCGGGAGAGATCTAGTGTGTGTTTTGTGAATCAAGTCGAGCTTAACCGTGAGAATTTTCGATCAAGAGGCTTTCGTATCGATGAACAGTAGGTTTTGTAAGGATGATATGTGTTTAGATTTATGATTTGATAAGTTTTTGATCTTAAAACACAGAATAATAGCTTTCGTAATCATCAAATTGTAGGTTTAACATCTAGTTTATGAAAAATACGTGTTTTAGATTGAATTTGATCGAAAAATATAGATTTGTTAGCTTTCGTAAGCAAGAAATAGGTTTCGGTAACTGTTTTTAGGCGGGAAAACAGCTTTCTTACTTCAGTTTTGAACTTTCGTATCATAGTTTAGGTTTCGTAACTGTCATACGTAAGTGATTTCTTAGCTTTCGTTAAACTTTCGTAACATAGAATTTTATCAATTTGAAGAAGATAACATTGATATTATCACTTTAAAATGCTTAAAATCAGATTGATAGATTTTGAGTAGGTTTCGTAGCTAAGAATTTATGAAAGTAAGACATTTCTTGGTCTTTACAAAAGTAGAGGTAATTTGGGATTTACGAAAGAAGGTTTTGTAAATTGGAGCTTTCGGTAACCGTTTGGTTTCGTAAACAGTGGAAGCTTTCGTATAACTATGGTTTTGTAACTAGAGGTTTCGTATCAAAAGCTTGGTTTTGGTTTCAAACTTCAAGATTTTGTATCAAAGGTTTTCTTGTTGAAGGTTTCGTAACTAAAGGTTTTGTAACGAAGGTTTCGTATTACAGTTTGAGGTTTCGTAAGACCTGGTTTCGTAATCCAGAGATTTTGTAACACAGCTTTCCTAACTGAAGGTTTCGTAATTCAATTTTCATAATTGGAAGGTTTCATATCTCATTGGAAGAGGTTTCGTAACACAGTTTTGAGGTTTCGTAAACTGTTTCATAGGTTTCGTCACACAATTTTGGGGTTTTGTAAAACTGTTTCAAAGGTTTCGTATCTTCTAATCTTGGTAATTGAGCTTTCGTATAAATGTTTACGTGTTACTTAGTCTTTCATACTAAATCAAGGTTTAGTTTCTTCAAGGTTACTTCATTGTAATCCAAGACAAGGTTGTAATTGCTCATTAACTTCACGATTACAAGACTTTATCTCTAGGAAAAGAAGTTAATCTTTCACAGGATTTTACAAATCAAAGAAAAAACGTATAAATTCCTAATGGAAATGGTATAATTCACCCAAGAAAATGGGATAATTCACCCAAGCAAATGGTATACTTCTCCAAAGCAAATGGTATACTTCTCCCACGCAAATGGTATACTTCTCCTAAATAAAAATGTATAAATCGCCCAAGTACGAAATATGTATAAATTTCCCAAGTACAAAATATGTATAATTCGCCTAGAAGACAGGTATAATTCGTCTAAAAAAATTAGGTATAATTCGCCTGAAATATTGTGTATAATTCGCCTAATAGGAAAAACATGTATAATTCGCCTATTACAAAGTGTATAATTCGCCTAGACAAAAACGGTAACTTAAGCATAATACACTATGTGTAATTCTTCATAAGACAAGAACCCAGTATAATATCCGCCGCGGTACAAAAAGAAGTATAATTCACCTAAAGTAAAGTTCAACTCAAATTTTTCAAAACACACAAAGACTCACTTTTTGACGTTTTACTTGTTTTTTCTTGTACTTCTTACTATTCTAAGACTAGTAGAACCATAAAAATACAAACTTGATGGTTTTTGACAATAAAAATTTGAAATCAAGATTTTGAGTACCAAAAACCGTTCGAACAAAAAAAACACAAAAAGATGGAATTTTTTGATGTTTTTCAAAGTTTTTCTTGTACAACTAGCTTATACTAAAAAGAAATTATAAAAATGAAAGCTGATAAGGATTTAAACCACAAAAGGTGAAGACCCTTTGTATGAGTTCGAACCAAACGGACGCCTAAACAAGAAAGAAAAACGCGCACAAAACCAAACTAAATCACCCTATGGCTTTTGATACCAATTGTAAAAAAGATATGTTATCTAATCTCACAACCTAATAAGAAAGAACTAGAGAGAGAAAGTGGTAGGATGAACACTTTTAGAGAGAGAAATGAAGAGATAATATTAGATTATAGAAAATAAGACAATGAACAACCAACAACCTCTTCAAGCTATGGAGAGGGTACTTATACCAACCATATGGCCGGCCATGGGTCCTTATGTGGGCTATTCATGGGCCTTGGGCCTTTATACCTTACTAAGGTTCCAAAAACTAACTAAGACCTACGAGCTACGTATTTTAGAAGTGACCGAGTCTTTTCTTGATTCCTAACAGCCCCACCAAGATACAATTATTCTTAAACTTTAAAGATTTTCTCAAGACAATGGATACATCACGAATTTATTGTCATCGCCTATCAAACGCAACAATATTAAAAGATAAAATCTCCTAATAACTTCAATACTCAAAAGTTAAATGCCAAACTAAAACCTTATTTATCAATAATCTTTCAAAACCACGCCAGACATTAAACACACGCCTACGTAAACACCCATTTCTTTTTTTCGACAATATTGAGAACAAACACAACAATCAGTACACAATAGTAAATGACATAACAAAAAAATAATTATCAAAAAGCATTGACTGTTTTTGATACAACTTTGAGCTAACACGTAACTATGAAAACATTATTTATCAATAATTTTTCATAACTAAATTAGATAAACACATTCCTATGTAAATACGCCTTTCTTTTTTTACGATAATATTCAGATTGCACAAGAATGAACACGCAGCAATAAACGACAATTATGAATTGGTCTTTGTATAGTTTTGTTTAGTTTAATAGTTTTATTAGTAATTATAATGTAATAAAGTCTATCTTGGTCAAAGTTAAGTAAAGTTGACCAAGGTTTGACTAAAGTTAGGAAAATTGAATATGATTAGCAATAAGTATAAATATCCATGTAGAAGGAGTATTTATATAAGTCTTTAAATTTTGTAATTTACTTCTCCCTCTATGAAATTAAAATTTAGAAAATGATAACAAATACTCTCTAGCTCCCTTCCTCTATTCTAACACTTTCTTATGATCACTACTATCCAAACATGACATATAACAAGTGGTATCTATCGTCGGGAGAGATCTAGTGTGTGTTTTGTGAATCAAGTCGAGCTTAACCGTGAGAATTTTCGATCAAGAGGCTTTCGTATCGATGAATAGTAGGTTTTATAAGGATGATACGTGTTTAGATATATGATTTGATGAGTTTTTGATCTTAAAACACAGAATAATAGCTTTCGTAATCATCAAATTGTAGGTTTAACATCTAGTTTACGAAAAATACTTGTTTTAGATTGAATTTGATTGAAAAATATAGATTTGATAGCTTTCGTAAGCAAGAAATAGGTTTCGGTAACTGTTTTAGGCGGGAAAACAACTTTCTTACTTCAGTTTTGAACTTTCGTATCTTAGTTTAGGTTTCGTAACTGTCATACGTAAGTGATTTCTTTGCTTTCGTTAAACTTTCGTAACATAGAATTTTATCAATTTGAATAAGATAACATTGATATTATCACTTTAAAATGCTTAAAATCTGATTGATAGATTTTGAGTAGGTTTCGTAGCTAAGAATTTATGAAAGTAAGACATATCTTGGGCTTTACAAAAGTAGAGGTAATTTGGGATTTACGAAAGGAGGTTTTCTAAATTGGAGCTTTTGGTAACCGTTTGGTTTTGTAAACATTGGAAGCTTTCGTATAAATGTGGTTGTGTAACTAGAGGTTTCGTATCAAAAGCTTGGTTTTGGTTTCAAACTTCAAGCTTTTGTATCAAAGGTTTTCTTGTTGAAGGTTTGTAATTGTGGGTTTCGTAACTAAAGGTTTCATAATGAAGGTTTCGTATTAGAGTTTAAGGTTTCGTAAGACTTGGTTTCGTAATCAAGAGGTTTCGTAACATAGCTTTCCTAACTAAAGGTTTCGTAATTCAGTTTTCATAATTGAAAGGTTTTGTATCTCATTGGAAGAGGTTTTGTAGCACAGTTTTGAGGTTTCGTAAACTGTTTAAGAGATTTTGTAACATAATTTTGGGGTTTCGTAAACTATTTCAAGAGGTTTCGTAAAACTATTTCAAAGGTTTTGTATCTCATATTTGGGTTTTGAAACACAGTTAAAGAGGTTTCGTATCTTCTAATCTTGGAAATTGAGCTTTCGTATAAAAGTTAACGTGTTACTTAGTCTTTCGTACCAAATCAAGGTTTAGTTTCTTCAAGCGCTTTATTCATTATAATATAGACAATGTTTTTAATTTTCTTGTTAGTAATTAAGCTTTCGTATAAATGTTTACGTGTTACTTAGTCTTTCATACCAAATCAAGGTTTAGTTTCTTCAAGGTTACTTCATTGTAATCCAAGACAAGGTTGTAATTGCTCATTAACTTCACGATTACAAGACTTTATCTCTAAAATGATCCAAGTTTGCATTGTAATCGTTTGATACAACATGTCTACTTCAAATCAACAAACTCTAGCAGTCTCAGGAGCTAATAAAAGACCTCCAATGCTTGAGAAAGGAAATTATATTCCATGGGAAAGTAGGTTCAGAAGGTTTATGGATAATAAGCTTGAAGAGGGGAGAGGATGTGGAACTCAATATAGAACGGACCATATAAGAGGCCAATGATTCCTAATCCAGACAATGACCAGAAAGAGATACTTGAACCATTGTCTAAAATGATTGAGGTAAAAAGGAGCAATACATTGCTAATGTGAAAGTTATGAATTATCTTCTTCAAGCAATACCAAATGATATATACAATTCAGTAGACGCATGTAAAACCGCTAAGGATATGTGGGGACGAATTAAAAGGTTGATGTTTGGTTCTGATGTTACTAGTCATATGAGACACTTACGTCTTATGGATGAGTTTGACAGGTTTGCAGCAAAAGAAGGAGAATCGTTAGAATAAGTGAATGAAAGGTTGACAACGCTTGTGAATACTATGGATCGTAATAATGTTCGTCCTATTCAAGTGTCAATCAACACCAAGTTTCTCAATTGCTTGCAACCCGAATGGAGCAAATATGTTACCTTGGTTCGTCACAAGCAAACTGGAGATACCGTTTCATATGATGTGTTATATGATTCTTTAGTACAATTCGAACCGCATGTTTTAGCATCCAAAGCAAAGAAAGCAGCTAAGAATCATGATCCATTAGCCCTTCTTGCTCATTCAGATGCTTCTTCATCACAATCTCATGTAAATTCTTCTTTTCACCACAACCATACTATGTCACACATCCTTCATCAGTTGTTGATTATGAAGATGAATATCAAGGGATGTTACAATGGGATTCTCAAGAAGACAAACTTATAACCGCCATGATGTTATTAGCTCGAGAAATCACTCAGAATTTCTCTACATTTACCAATAATCGTCTTCGTACTTCATCAAACACAAGAAATCAAGCTGTGGTTCAGGATGGAAGAGTTAACATACAAACCAAGAATGCAGGTTATGGTGGAAATGGTAACAGGACTGCAAGGAGACAAAACATGAATCAAGCATTTAATGTAGGAAATGGAAATTATGACAACAATCAGATTGTTCAGCGTGTTCCACGAACTGAGTCAACTTCGAGAAAGGCAAATGTTCAGTGTTATAACTGCAATGAAAAAGGCCACTATGCCCGTGATTATCTCTAACTAAGAGTTCGTGATGCAAAGTATTTCAGAGAACAAATGTTGCTAGCTATGAAAGATGAAGTTGAAAGCAACCTCAAAGACGAAGAAAATGATTTCATACTCTACAACTCGTATAGAGAAGAAACAATAGAAGAGTTAACTGCTGCAGTCATGATGATGGCTCGAATTCAACCGGCTGATGGTAACGCTAAGACTGTGCCATCATATGATGCAAAGGCTGTCGGTGAGGTAAATGCTTCATCCAAGGTTCATGAACAAGTGAGTCATGTGAAATGTAAAACTATCATTCAAACATCTTATGATGATCAAATTGATTCTAATATCATATTTGGTGATCCTTATTTGGAAAATAATAGTGGCATATCTGAACATGATTCAAATGCTCATGATGAATATCATGAAATTCAAATGTTAGCATATAATGTTCAAAGAGAAGCTAAAAATAAAAAACGATTAAACAATGAGCTTAAAAAGCAAAAAGAGTTGCTATAAAAGGAGCTTAAGACATGTAAGGATTAGGTAAAAACATTTGAGTCAAAAACAATTCAATGTTCAAAATATAAAGAAACATGTAAAGAGTTGGAACATGAATTACATGCTGATAAGGACACCATTGAGAGAAATTTGAAAGAAAAAGATAAAATTCAAAGTGATTTTTTCAAAATTGAAAATGAAAAGCTAATAATTAAACATGAAACTCAGTTAGCTAAAAAGGCTTTTAATGAACGAGAAAATTGGTATCTTGAAGATATTGTTGATCTCTAAGAAAGACCGAGTTCTCATGATCAAATTGTTTATAAAGTGGGTCAATCGATTTAAATAATTCACATGCTTAGAAAGAAACCAAATAAAGTTTATGATCCTTTTCTAAAAGCTAGGTTGGGTTACAAGAATCTCGAACGTATCAAGAAGGCCATTGCAACACAACCAAAAATGTATGATGGTGAAAGACTTCATAGTGCTAAATTAACAATTGATTCACCTAATTCAGAGGAAAATTTAGAGGATGCAGAAGAAAATCGATTGAAAATGAGAAACAAGATGGTTCAAATTAACTATGGAAAATTAAATGCGCTTTATGAAACATTTGTTCCTCAACAAGAATTTTCTGTTGAACAAACATATTTTTCAATTCCTTCTACTTCTAATAATGGTTCTGAGTCAAAAGAAATAACACTGGATTTACCAATTCCAAAAATGCCAAAAGAGAGTAAATTGTTAAAAATTTTTGACATAATGGGTGTAGCAATTAACGGTTTACGAACACGGATTGATAAAACTCTTTTAGAAGACAAAAAACGAAGATGGATGTCTGACCGTCAAAATTCGTTAAGAGAGTTTTATGAAACTGATGTCATTCCGATGTCTGCCTCTTTATCAAAGAATTTGAAAGAACTTAAAGAACTCATTGAAGAAGTACAATTAACGTTAAATATTTTTGTATCAACGGAACAGAAAGTTAATGGAAAATCTTTAAAAGAAAATATTCTTCAAAATGAGATCGGTCGACTTTTGGAAGTATCCTTGACAAGTGAAATTCGAAATTATGTGTCGATTTCTGTTGAAAAACAGATAATGAGTTGTTAAAAGCTGAACTTGAGAAAAGATCACGTGACTATATCCAAGCCAATTTACTCAAAAGAATCAAAATTCTTGAAAATGATTTTAAGCGATCACAAGTTTAAAGTATTGATTTTGAACTTAAACTACAACATCAAAAAGAGAAAATGGCTTGTGACGTCTCATGGAAGTAAAAATTGTCAACAATAAGTGATGAGAACAAGTTGCT
The DNA here is from genome assembly GCA_026074375.1 of Tanacetum coccineum. Classification (NCBI taxonomy): domain Eukaryota; kingdom Viridiplantae; phylum Streptophyta; class Magnoliopsida; order Asterales; family Asteraceae; genus Tanacetum; species Tanacetum coccineum. The sequence continues at coordinate 31,928 of BQNB010004255.1, forward strand.
AAAAACTCAAGTGGATTCTGTTTTTAAAGAAAGAGAAAATATCAAACTTGAATATCAAAAGCTTTTCAATCAATAAAAGCAACACGAACTCAACATCAAAAAGAGCTTGATAAGTTGATTGAACATGTTAATCAAAAGACATATGCTTATGCTGATGTGCGTGCTAAGAATCAAGATCTTTTGATAATAATTTCTAAACTCAAGAATAAGCTTCAAACCGTTGACAAGGGAAAGAATGTGAACACTAAGTTTGACAAATCTGAGACCTCAAGAACACTTCTTTGTGTCACATCATTACCTAAAAACATAGCAGTTAAGGCTAAGAAAATGTCAAACACTAAGGTCAAAACAGATAGGTCAAAACCAGTCACTTCACATCTTACACCTAAAAACGAGCAAATTCGAAAGCACAATGAGAATGTACTTGCAAGAGGAATGTATAGAATCACAGAAACAGAGACACAAACACTGGATTCTAAAACTAACATAAATGTTTGCAATTCTACAGGTGTAAAAAGTTCTAATAGTGTTAGAAGACAAAAGTCTAAGGATACTAAATTAAAGGATAAAGTCTTGAAGAACAATAATGATAAGAGACCATCTGCACATGTTCGGAAGATGTCAAGTAGTGTTAGTATAGATTCTAATAAGCGTGAAACAATGCATTCGAATGTATGTCAATCAAACGCAAGTGTATTAAGTACCAAGACTGTGAATGCTATTAATGACGGTTCGAATATTGTTTGCGTTTCGTGTAGTAAAGATGTGTTTTTACTTTCTCATGAAAAATATGTTTCTCATTATGCTTTATCTAGGAATTCTAGTGTAAAAAGAGCCTTATTCACTACCCCCATAGCAACGAAATCTAATAATTTAGGAGCTACTTCTGTAGTTACGAAATCTAGATTAAGCATTGCTAAAACCCCAACAGCAACAAATAACGTCTCTAGTGTGTTACCACTATCTTCTGGTTCTAGTCAAAGTAGGACACTTAGTAATTATATGAATTTTTTTGCAACAAGTAAAAAGTGGCAAAAATGGTTTGAAAACCAACAATGTTTTAATTGGACACCCAAGAGCAAAACCTGCTCAATCACTCCTTAGTGAAACAAAGAGTCATATCCGTGTTCGTTCTACATCTAACACACCGGTTACGACTCAAAATTAGGTAGCCAAACTGTCCACTATTCCATCTGCATTTGTTTTATATGATGTAGGTGATCCAGCTCATCCTTTAGATTGTTGATAGCGGATGCTCGAAGCATATGACTGGCAATCTTCAACTGCTAAGAAATTTCATTAAGAAATTCATAGGAACAGTTCACTTTGGGAATGATCATTTCGCTGCAATCACTGGATATGGAGATTATGTTCAAGGCAATCTCACGATATGTCATGTATAGTACGTTGAAGGCCTTGGTCATAATCTATTTTTGGTTAGACAATTTTGTGATGGAGTTTTAGAAGTAGCCTTTCATTCAAACACATGTTATGTTTAGAATTTGGAGGATGATGATTTGCTTACCAGTTCTCGTGATTCAAATCTTTACACTATCTCTATTTCTGAGATGGCGGCTTCTTCTCTAGTGTGCTTAATGTCTAGAGCCACATCAAAAAAATCTTGGTTATGGCACTGCAGGCTTTCTCATTTGAATTTTGGTACCATTAACCAACTCACGTTAAAAGATCTAGTTGATGGGCTTCCGAAATTTAAGTATAACAAAGATCACCTATGTTCAGCCTGTGAACAAGGCAAAAGCAAGAAAGCTTCCCTTCCACCAAAATTGGTTCCAAGCACAGAATCCAAACTCGAACTACTTCATATGGATTTGTATGGGCCAGGGTCGCAAGTATCAATGGTAAGAAATATATTTTAGTGATCGTTGATGATTATTCTCGATACACCTGGGTATATTTTCTTCGCACAAAAGATGAGGCTCCAGATGTGATCATCGATTTCATTAATCAAGTTCAAAGGAATCTAAAGGCTCAAATTCTAATGATTCAAATTAATAATGGAACCGAATTCAAAAACGAGAGATTACATGCATTTTATGCAAAGTTAGGTATTGTTCATAAAACATCAATTGCTCGTACGCCTCAACAAAATGGTGTTGTTGAATGACGAAATTAAACACTAGTCGAGGATGCTTAAACAATACTTATCTTTTCCAAAACTCCAAAATTTCTTTGGACCGAAGATATTGATACTGCTTGTTTTACTCAGGATCGCTTTATTGTATACACACGGTACAATAAGACTCCTTATGAGCTGATTCGAGGAAGAAAACCCAATATTCAATACTTTCATCTGTTTGGATCCCTTTGTTATCCAACAAATGATCATGATGATCTTAGGAAAATAAAACCAAAGGCTGACATTAGCATCTTTATTGGTTATTCTGAGTCATCACGAGGATTTTGTATCTATAACCTCATAACCAAAAAGATAATAGAAACGATCCATGTCAAGTTTGATGAACTCACACCAATGGCTTTTAAATGCAACAATTCAGAACCAAGAATAAACTGCATGAATTTTCAAGATTCATCAGAAGATTCATAATTAATACCTTCAAAAACAGACTTGGATAATTTGTTTGGTCCTATGTATGAAGAATACTATGTGACGAGTTCACCATAAGTGTCAGATAATTCTGCTGCACATACTCTTGATAACGAACATACTTCGTCATCGTCAATTGTTATTGAAGAAGATGACACTCCTCAAATAGTATCCTCGTCAGCAAAACAAGTAACCACTCAACCAAACACTCCAATCTTGAATGAAAATGCCGATAAATTAGTTCAAGAAGACGCTGCAGATTTTGATGTAAATGTGTTTTACAATGCACCTCCAACTCTTATGTTTGAAGAACTGAGTCATCTTCAACATATCAGGATCCATTAAATATGCACGAGTTTCATTAAAAACATCGATCAAGTGATAAGTGGACTAAGAATCATCTAATTGAACAAGTGATTGGTGATCCCTCGAAACCTGTAATGACAAGAAATCGACTTTAAACTGATGCAAAAGTTTGTATGTACGCATTAACAATGAGTACAATTGAACTAAAAAATATCAAGGAAGCTATGCTTGATCACAGTTGGATTGAATCCATGCAAGATGAGTTGAACCAGTTCAAACACCTTAATGTTTGGGAACTTGTCGGATGTCCTATTATCAGAAACATAATCCCAGTCAAGATTTGGAAAAACAAGACTAATGCTAAAAACACGGTTATTCGAAACAAGTCTCGTTTAGTTTCCAAAGGATATGGTCAAGAGGAGGGAATCGATTTTGAGGAATCATTTGCACTAGTTGCAAGACTCGAAGCTGTCTGAATCTTTGTGGCATATGCGGCTCACAAAAACTTTTCTATATATCAGATGGATGCCAAAATGGCATTCATGAACGGTTAACTTGTTAGGTTTAGTTCCTGAGCCCTTCAGTCTTTCAGTAGATTTAAACATAAAATCCCCTAAGTATTTCTCAAGCTGAAGTCTTTCAGTTTGAGTAGCTGAAGTTTCTTCAGCGTTAACTCTTCAGGTCCTTAGAAGACTGGGAAGTATCTTCACTTCAGTTTATGCAGCTATACAGAAACTAAAGAAGGCTTTTGGTAGGAGCTTCAGTTCAGCTTGGTTGACAATTCCAAGTTGAACATTGTCTATCTCCTTAATAGAAGTTTGAAATGTTTGTTTCACTTCTAGAAGGTTTACAAGGCGGGAAAAAGATTGTTTTATGTCAAAAGTAATAAAGCAATCTCCTTGGGAAAATGTGCTTCTAAAGTTGGTATAGAAGTATAACAACTTCTCTGAAAGGACTGTACCTGGTACTTTAGAGCACGTCTGCATTAAATGGTATCTTAACCACCCATTGGATGCATGACACGCATACTAGGTTAACTTGTAAACCCTAATCCCTTTGCCTATAAAAGGAAAGAGATTCCCATAGTAAATGTTATCTCTTCTAATTAATGTGATACACATTGAAGAGTTCATTTAACTCTCAAACAAACTGAACGGTAATACTGAAGCTGAAGCTTTTGTTTAGTCATAAGTAGTTTGTTCTCTTACTCTCAAAACTTTGGTTAGAGTTTAAGTTTGAAGGAGATAACACACCAATTGTCATTCAACCACCCTACTATTTCACAAGTAAGGTGTGTCATAGATTCTTTATTTGATTCTAATAAGAACCTATACATTGAAAAGTACTTATGTATGTTTTAAACTTGTTCTCTATATTCTTCATATATATCTATTTAAAACTTACTCCGTTGCCATGAAATCTGATTAATTTAATTTGATAAACCTTATATCAGATTCCAAGGGACCAACAAGTGGTATTAGAGCCTTCCAGTTTATAAAATCCCCTTAAAAGGATATACATAAAAGGCTCAAAGATTTATAAAATCAAGATCCATCTTAAATGGTAGCAGTAGAAGTACCACAAACTCTTGAATACAGGGGTGGCCAACTAAATGCCACTCCTGTACTAGAGGTGGAAAATTTCACCAATTGGAAAAAAGAGTTTCATGTGCCACGTTCTTGGTATTGAACCTCAATTTGAAAAAAATCATTAAAAATGGTCCTTTTATCCCTATGACAACTGGTCAAAAGAAGCCAGAAGGACAATAAACTGGAGATGAGAGAAAGGTTGCTAACTTATATCAATGACTCAAAAGTCTCATCATGTCTATCCTTCCAAATGACCAAATAAATTCTATCATAAACTGCTTAACAGCTAAATCAAACTAGGATGACCTGATACTATATCATGGGGGCCCCTTTGATGTGAAAGAAAGTAGGTTCATGAACCTAAAGCTGTCTTATAACACCTTCAAATTCAAAGAAGGTGAAACACTAACACAAACATTCACCAGATACAAAGCTTTGATAAATGAGTTAGTAAATAATGGCATCAAACTTTCAAAGCTTGAAATAAATACTGGTTTTATAAATGGGTTACCAAAGAAGTAGCTAAGTTTCTGCCAAAGTCTCAAAATCACAAATCATGTGAAAGATTCTGAGCTTGCTTCTCTATTTGGTAAGCTCAAATATGAAGAAAACCTAATAGACAGTATTTATGAGTCTAAAAATAACAAATCTCTTGTCTCTGCAACACCTTTGTCAACTGCATTCATCTCTACCTCTATTGTTTAGGATTTTCAAAATAGTCCTTATGATGAAGAGGATACAGGAAGGAGTCATGAGTACCTGAATGACCTAGAAGAAGAATATCAAGCAAGATCTCTTTTAGCCAAGTCTAAAAGATTATTCAAGAAGGGTACTCAAACGTTCAGCAGTGCAAAAGCAACTGACCAAACTTAATGCCACAAATGTGGTAAGAAAGGTCATTTTGCAAGAGATAGCTAGTCAAAAGCTTCAGTTCCCTCATATCAATCACCTTTTCAACCAAAACCTCTTAGTTCCTCTCACCACAAACTAGAACTAATGCCTACCAAGGAATTTGAAGCTAAATACAACAAAGTCAAGGCTAAGCTGGCTCTCCTAAGTTCAAGTGCTTCAGCTTACTGCCAACTAGATTCCGCATAGTTGACAGTATATCAGTGTTTCATTAAGGAATAACGATCCTACATGTTATCAAATGATAATGAGATGGTGGAGGTTAAAGTACTCATGGCACTATCTGAAGAAAATGATGCAATCAGCAAAGAAGGTGCCAAAAATGGTGAATGGGTGAAGATATCCATGAGAAAGGTACACACTCTTCTTGAAATGGAAGATAATGATGATAGAAAAACCTATATAGATTATTTGTGTATCGATCTAAATTATGTTAAAGAACAAAGAAAAAATCTTTTGTCAAAACATAGAGATCTTGTTCATGAACTGAATGCATGCAAAGAACAACTGTTAGTATTAAAACAAGTAAAACTTGATTTTCTTACCATGCTATGTAAACACTGAGATTCTCAAAGAGAATAAAAACTTAAGAACAGAACTGAAAGAGCTAATAACAATCACTAAAATATGGCTTAACAGTTCTAACAAAGTAAATCAGTGTATCAGTGAACAAATCCCCTCTTAAAAGAAGAGAATTTTGAGAGTTGACAACTCACTAAAGATCCCTCCAGTTCTGGGCAAAAAGACCTAGTCTTTCTAAAATCTTTAGCTGATGATACAAAAGTGTCCATATCTAGTGTTGAAAGACCCTGGTTGTCTGAAGCTGAAGGTTTATTCTGCTAATTCATGATACTGGTAGCTTACTCCTAACTGAGTTACAAAGAAACACAACTGATCCCTTAGTTGCTGTCACTGACTCTTTAGCGACTGATTATGATTCAGCGGATGAATCTTCAGTCTGTAACACCCTTCTTCCTCCACTGAATAAGTTCGATGGTGCTGAACCTATTTCTAGACAAAAGACTATAAAATTAATTTTTTAGGTCAAAATCCACATTCAAAGCTGAAACTTTCAAAGGTGTCATAATAAATGAACCATCCTCAGCTCCTGCTAAGGGTAACAAAAGCTCTTTAGCTTCAAAAGTTAACTCAACTCCTGCTGGTAAACTAAAGAGTGTAAAAATTAAAGATGATACTCCTTTGGCTATTGTAATAAAAGAACTTAACGACCTAAAATTACAAATTAGCAAGAATCGGTCCTCTTACTCCAGAAATAATAAACATGTTCCACAAAATGCACTTCAAAACAAATACAAAACATAATTCAAAAAGAGATGTGATCTGTGTGGCCTAAACAATCATCTCTTAGAGAATTGTTACAAGGTTCTATTTTGTAAAAAGTATGAGAGAACTGATCACAGAACCTGTGATCATGCTGAATACATTTCCACCATGAACATGTCTCAACATATCAAAAGTCTGGGTAGATCTTCATCAAGATCTCAAATCCCAAGACAATCAAAATGCTTCTTTCCACCTTGCATACACTATGGATGTATAGATCATTTATCTAATGAGTGTTTATACTATCCTATATGTAGATTATGTAGAAGTTATGACCATGACACAAATGGTCATAATAGGATTATCTCTCTAGAAAGAGAGATCAATCCAAGAAATCCTTAACATGGCTTCAAAAGATGTGAAGCTTGTGGTAGCTCAACTCATACTGCAACAGATCACTATGATATTTAATGGTTCAAAAGAGGTGAAGCACTTCAAGCCAAAAAGGCTGAAGCCTTAAAATCAACTAGGGCCAAATCATCAAATGCTAATAGATCTAAGACTCCCACTAAAAGGTGGGTTTCTAAGCAAAACTAACCATTCTAAACATATTTATGTAGTGTGACATCAGGAAGCCCATCTGGTACCTAGACAGTAGATGCTCAAGGCATATGATTGGTGTCAAGAGTTATCTACACAAATATGAGGAATAACCAGGACCTAAGGTGGTGTTTGGAGATGACTCAACATGAGTCACTAAAGGATATAGTTCAATAAAATGTAATAGTATAGTTTTCACAAAAGTAGCATTTGTGAATGGTCTTAAATACAAGTTAATTAACATCATTCAACTTTGTGATGCTAAGTACATTGTTCAGTTTGATGAGAAAAGAGAAACAATCTTCAACTCTAACAAGGAAATTGTAATGATTGCTCTAAGAGTAAGAGATGTATATGTTCTTGACATGACATCTTCTGCTCAAGAATCTTGCTTCTTCACTAAAGCTTCTGAAAATCTCAACTGGCTTTGGCATAAAAGACTTGCTCATCTAAACTTCAAAACAATCAACAAACTGGCAAAACAAAATCTTGTTATTGGTCTTCCCTCACTTGTCTACTCAAAGGAAAAACCATGTTTTTCATGTGAAAAAGGAAAGCATCATAAGGCCAGCTTCAAAACAAAACATACATATTTTATCAAGAAACGTCTTCATCTTCTTCACATAGATTTATTTAGACCTGTAACTCCTAGGTTCATTAACCATGAAAAGTACACCCCTGTTATTGTTGATGAGTACTCAAGGTACACCTGGGTATACTTGTTAAAGAAGAAAAGTCAAGTACCTAAAACTATTATGTCCTTCATCAAAAGAGTTGAAAATCAAAATGACATCAAAGTCAAACAACTCAAAATTAACAATGGTACTGAATTCAGGAATAATCCTCGTCAACTTCTATGATGAAAAAGGGATTTCTCAAAACTTCTCCTCTCCCTACACACCTGAACAAAATGGTGTTGCTGAAAGGAAAAATAGAACCCTCATAGAAGCTGCAAGAACAATTCTCTCAGCATCTGTCTTCTCAAAACAATACTAGACTGAAGCTGTAGCCCCTGCATGCTACACTAAAAATAGGTCCACAATTGTAAAAAGACATCTTAAAGCTCCTTATGAAATTTTTCATAAGAGAATCCCAAACATCAACTTTCTTCATGTCTTTGGATGTCTAGTTTACATCCATAATCATAAAGATCACCTAGGAAAGTTTGACGAAAAATCTGATGATGGTTATCTTCTTGGATACTCACTAGTCTCTAATGTAACACCCTCAAATCTGAGCACGCAGCAGAATATTTGAATATCCGAGGGCGTTACATTATGGATCAATAGCACAAGATCTGAGAACGACTACTAAATGTGTCGTTTGAAAAAGATACATTAGATTAACAAAATTTGTGTTTAGAGGCTGGAGCAGTCTATTCACATTTTCTATACCAACTAACTCGGAATGAGGAAGGTTGGATAGAAATGAATGTAAATCTCCTTGGAGAAATGATATAGTAAAATTTTTTTTATGGAGACTTTGAGTGGTAGGGAGGGTTGTGCATTGCAATATCACTCGGTCTACGATGTTAGGTCCTTCAATTGTCTTCAATATCTTTGTGATTCTTAACAGAATTATGTATGACTCCAGTTTCTGCCTAAGTGTTAGGAGGGATTTTTCTTTTCACCTTTATTTAACTTAAATCTTTTGAGAGATTCTGAGTGGCTAAGGAGGGTTGTGCATTGCATCACTGGGTCCATGATGTCAGTCTTCAATGTGAGCAATCATCTTTGTGATTCTTGATAACAGATGTATTGACCCGGTTTTTGCCTAAGTGTAAGAAGGGCTTCTTTATTTTCACCCTTTATCTTAACTTTTCTTTTTAATTCTTTAACCCCTTCAGCGCTTACCGAGACTTCATAACTAGTACCTTGTTGTGTTTGTTCCAGTACTAGCTCCATCTCAGTCAACACTTTTCCTTTATTCTCACTTTACTCCTTTTTTCATACCTAAGGACTACTACACTATCTAGTGGAATATCCCTGGGTAGATCCCTCTGGTTCTGACTGAATCATGGGAATGAATACCTAAACTCAACCACCTTATAACTCCAAAACAGTAAATTAAATGGTTGGTCTTTGGTACTTCCACATTTCTGCCAACAAGTAACCATTTGCTCCCCCTTTATATGTGCATCAATTAATTAAAAGATTTTAGCACATATATGGGATAGCGTACACTTGAGATCTTAAAAAATCACACATTTTTTAATCATATATTTTGGATATCATTTGATTCAAATATTTATGGTTTTGGGGAAAGGATGTCTAAGTATTAATCAAGCCGAATCAAAACATTTTAATGCTCCCCCTCAATATTTGAGGGTACATAAGACAGTGCCGTGTACAATAATTTGAAAAAATTTGAATTTACTAAGAAATTCTTGAAAACTTTGTACTCGAGCACTCCATATTATCACCATAAGTCTATACTACTTATTTACATATTCACAAGTATATTATGTACGAGGTTTAACCTAAATGATGTGAACATCATATGATAGAATCATATGGTTCTTTTGTAGCAGCCGTAGGTCTTCCACGTAGTCTCTCTTAAGAAGTTGTCTTAGCTTCCCCCTAAATCAGCAATCCTTTTTTGAGTAGGTTCAAAAATTTCTTGCAAGCCGCCTCAAGCAGTCTTGATGTAAAAAACCTAAATATCCGAAGTACACAATTAATTCGAAACCGTAACACCAAAGTCAATTAAGTCCCGGATGTTCATATTTCTCCTTACACGACAGTTATGATATAAATTGAAACACCAAATCTTTTGAGATCTAAACGGTATGTGTTTGGCTTTGTGAGGTTTATCTTTTTCTGGTAGCTTTTGATTCCCAATTGTAGATCTTCCATACGTTCTTGAATGACAATTTGTCTGGTGAACATTCGTAAAGCTACATTCAGTGCATATCGTTCTTCTAAATTGAGGTTGGTCAGCTTACCTTGAACAAGGAGAAGTAACATATCTTCAATGTCTTGTCGACGAAGTCTTTTGAAGTCGCCTTCTCTAAACTTGTATAGCTGGTCGTCCTGTCTTCGAACAATAATCTCTTCCAGATGACTATACCAAAAAAAACTGCATGATCTTGAGACAGGTTACTGCAATAATCATGTGTCTGGAGTAGACGTCTTTTGATGATTCCATGTTAGTAGCATATCCGTAAAATTTCTGACGTTTTGGACCCCAGTGATAAGTTCCCCAGTAAGCATGCTTGTCGTAGACAACTTTTACCGGACTTCATATTCTAGAAACCTTGTCTTCGATCCATTTTACTTGACCATAATCAGCAGCCTTCGTCTTGGTGATGGAAGTGGTGTATTTCTGACTTGAGCTCCCTCCTTTAAGATATTCAAGATCATTGTTGATGAAGTGATCCAAGGGGATTACTTGACGACCTCGTTCATTCAGAATTAACAGAAGGGGCTTGCTGAGATCATGGGGATATGGCTTCCCTTCAGGATTGTGCCAGTCTAATCGATCATTAGCAGCTTTAAAGACTTCTTCCAAGTGGTACTTTAGTCCACTACACTCTTTCACGTGCCTTTTATAAGATCATAGGTTGGACCGGTCAATACTTATTGAGTCAGATTATCAATTTTGAGCCGGTGCATTATGAAGGCAGAGAAGTCAATGGGAGTAGCCAAGAACTCATTGAACAAAGATTGAGTGCCTGCAGCTTGAGCCATTTGTGTGATCCATGGTTGAGGTGGTCGGTTGTCAACAGTCTTTGTTTTGTGCCATTCACGATCAGGAGTTGGAGAGCTTGATGGATGCCACTGACTTTCATCGTCATCTAGTGCCTCTCGTTTAGAAGTTTCATCATCATTTCCTGTGTTGAACTCTTGATGTGATTGATCTTCCAAATCATCAACTTTTTGACCATGCTCCTCTGCATGAGCAGACTTGCCTGAGGACTTTGGTTGAGATATGGTAGCACCTTTTAAAGAACTTGTGGACTTTGACTCCTTATGAGTCGGTTCTTTTGATGACTCAGCTTATTTGCCTGATCTCCTTCTCTTCGACCCTCGGTTAGATCGACTAGAGGGGTTTTCATCCTTGTCTTGATCATCTCGTCTTCTTTTTAGTGTGACAACATCACCATATGAGGAAATGATGTCTTTGTCAGAGTTGTATGATTTGACCAATGCTTTGTAGAGATCCTTCTGAACATCTGACATATCAATTGATTTATTGGTCTTTATTTTGTCAATGAGAATCTTTTTTAACTCGAATTCTGATAGCGAAGCTGCTACTGCGTAAGACGTCTGAGGTTGATTGGTTGATTTAACCAACACTTCAGCTCCTAGAGATTCTGTTACATATTTCTCAATCTTTGGCATGATCTTAGAGACTTGAGCTTGAACCTGCTGTTTGGTTATTGCTTTCATGGTTGAGTCTACCTAATTGAGAAATTCATGATTCTCAGCTTGAGCTTCTTCCCTAAGCTTGTTTGTTTGTAGTTGAACAACCACATCCACTGCGTCTTTCATCTTGGAAGCAAGATATTTATCAACAATGCCCAGAATGGAGGAGACAGCGTCAGCAAATTGATTGGTTTGTTTGAACTCAGACATTTTAGTTTCCAATGCGGATACCCGTTGTTCAAACCGGAATAAGGATGCGAAGTTAGGAATATCTGGCAAGGTCGTTGTTGTAATAGTTGTTGTTGTTGTGGATTCTGGTGTTTGTTGTAGAGGTTGAATGATAGGGATAGGTGGTGGAGGAATTGTTGTATCAGAAGAAGGTGTCTCAGCAGTGACGAAAACTGGGACATTGACAAGAGTTTGTGACTGAATTTTTGGATTTAAGATTGAGTCAACACCTGTGTCCGGAGAAGGGTTAATGAACTTTGACACCAAGTCTGATGAAACAGAAGAACTTTGTTGTTGCACTATTGGAGGCACAACAGTTAGAGTCACATGAGCATCTTTTGTGTCTTTGTTTGCTTGAGCGTTAGTCATTTCAGCATCACTTCTTTCCAGGTTAATATTCACATCTCTGTACAGATCATCTTCGTCGTCTTGTTCCTGTTCACCCTCCTTATCCTTATCATCACCCTCTTTATTTTCTTCTTCTTCTTTAGTGAGGTCATATTCAGGTGGTGTTGACACTCTCTGATCAGAAGACATTTCTTTATCATCTGCTTTTTCTTGTTCTTCTTCCTCATCATCTGCTTTATAAGTTGACAAGTTAGGGTGAGTAAGATCATCTCCATCATTATCAGATTCAGTTTCATCACTATCATCATTCACATCTGTCTCTTCATCAGCATCTTCCTCATCTTGACTAAATGTCCAAGATTCTTCATCACTCTTTGAGTTATTTGGGTACATCGGGAACCTCTGGTTTGTCACCAGCTCCTTCATCTGTACCACTGTCCTTTTGTTGTTGCTCATCTGGAACCTTTGATTGTGTGTCAACTCCATCACCTGAGCCACTTGCGTAAGAGCTGTGGAATTGTGTCTTGCTTCTTTTGGTAGCCAGCTTAATTTGTTCAGCCTCAATTAATGCAACCTCAGACAGTACAGCTAATCCTTTGGTTTTTTGCATCGTAGCAGGTTGCTTCTTCTTGTCAGTTTTAGCTACCTTTGCTGGAGATTTGAGTCTGAAACCTTTAGAAGCAGAAGCGGTCTTGGACTTTGAAGGAGTGATAGGTTCATCTGCATATTTATCATTTTATGAATTTAATTCCCCCCCTTTATAATTCCCCCCCCCCTATCTGTACTTTGTTAATGTATATTGGAGGTCTCTCGATGCAACAGCTAGTACTCCTTGTAGGCTTTAGAATCTACCATTTCTTGGTTAGTCAAATCATCAGGGAGAATAGTACCATATATCTATGTGTCCTGATGTCTAGAGATAACTCTTATCGTGTTAAATATGGGGTCATGTCTGGCAGTGTGCCAACAACTTGGTCTCCTTGATATTGACTGATCCTTTGACATGAAGTAGTCTATGATGACTTTGGTAAATCGTGGATAACACATGTCATTGTTCTTCTTAGAGTTCTTGTTCTCCACTTGATATACCAAGTCTTCCCACAGTAGGTAGACATAATCAACATTCTTCTTATGATACATGCCCCAAATGATTTGAGCACGTGACAAGCGAAGGCTATCTAACCAGTAGTTTTTCCACTTAGACACCTATTGATAATAGCAACAAATGATCTCCAAGGTTGATGCATGTGGTTAACATTGACATCAGTTAAGACCTTTATCTCACCAGTGTGGCCAAGATCTCTAATAAACAGGAGAAATTTCGCTCTCAAGTGAAGGATCCTCAAATTTCCTGACCTGGGAGTCTAAGGGTATATCTGGACATGGACTTTGAAGTTTTCAAGGTTAAGAGTGTGGCTTTTGTCGTTCATCTTGAAATAAAGTGAAGTATGATGGACGGAGACAGTGGCCCAGAACTCTTGCATGTAGATTTCTGGTACATTAGCAGTGATCTGAAATGCTTTGTAGAAGGGAGTGAGTTTCAGAACGTCTAATACCACTTGAAGAGTAGGTTCATTGGATTTGAGAGTGGAGCTTATTCGGTGATTGCATTTCCCAATCTTAAGACGGTTAGCAAGAGAGACCAAAGCATCATCCAAAGTAATTTGTTGAGCTTTTGTGGTATCCATGATTCTGCTAAGAAAGTATCAATACAGTTTATGTATAACCAATTTTATATAATAAACTATAGAGACCTTTTAAGTGAGCACTTTAAGTTGTTTCATGATGCGAAAAAAATTCTAAGGTATTTGGCCACTCTAAAGACTTTTAGCACATTGTTTTAAGATCTTATTCCTTTAAATGAAATACATTAGATTGACATAAATGCTAATGTATATTTAGGAAACTTGTTTGATCATTTAGGAATCGTGTTCATTCTAACTAGTTAGAGAGTTTTGATACCTTAAGCCTTATTTTAGTTATCCTTGTTTTACCTTGCAGTTAAGCCAGTTTAACTTGATTAGAGTGCAGAATTAACCAATTTTAATTAGCTCCCTAATTAAGGTTTTAAGTCACCTTCTAATTGGAAATTTGATCTTAAGTGTTTTTGGTGTTGAAAGGTAAATCAATTTCTAAAATGTCACCAATAGATCGGTTCCTTAAGAGCAATCTAGTAGATTAGTTCCTAAAGACAATCTAGTAGATCGGTTCAAAGAGAAAGTCTAGTAGATCAGTTTCTTAAGGAAACCAGTAGATCGGTTCCTTAAGGAAACCAGTAGTTTGGTTCCTAAAGGAAAGCAGTAGATTGATTTCTTAAGGAAACCAATAGTTTGGTTCATAAAGAAAAACAGTAGATCAGTTCACACTGAAATTTCACAAACATGAATTTGTCTTCAAGATTGCATCATTTAGCATTTTTATCATATAAGAACAACATATAAGTACTTATTTCATAGAAATCACCACAGAAACAACATAAATTGCATAGAACAATCAAACCAAATATGAACATACAACAAGCTGCATACATTCAAGATTTTTACTAATAAGGGTATGTTTTAGATACTCAAACTCATTCAAGAATAAGTAAACTAGCCTCCTATCACAAAACCCACAAACTTTAAACATCCTAACCCAAAAACCCAAATTTTCGTACATAATGATTGAACATAACTCATTTATATGTTAACTATTTATAAAACTGAATTAGTCGAGTGTTAACAACACCTAAACACACATAACCCCTCATTCAATTTGAAGTATTGCACAATATTGATTTTCAAGAACCCTAATTTGATTTTTAGGGTTTTTCGAGATCAAGACTATGTAAAAACCTAATTCGGTTGAGAAGTAAGTAGTTTAGACTATGTAGATCACTTTTCTAGTTTACCTTAATTCTTGTTATCAACTGAAAATGGCAGACTGGAAGATGGCGATTCGAAAATGGCTTGGAGAGAGGGAAAGTATGTTTTGAAACGACAGGGGTGAGGGAGTGTTATAAAAACGAGTTTTGTTTTTTGACACTTTCTCCCCCTCTAGTTTTATACCCTTTTCATTTTGTAAATATAAGATAAATTAGGCATTTTAAGTTTTAACCATTAGCACACTTAGTCCCTAATGCTTTAACTAGTATACCTAAGCACTTAAATTCACACATTTACTCCCTAAAGGCATAAACACATAACATTTAAGGCACACATAAGCTAAACTTAATTAACTTTCCTTAAAAAGTTGATATTTCGTTATTGTTTAAAAACCTTTTTCTTTTTAAAGCAATTTTTATGAAGAAGATATTTGACATTTTCTCCCCCTCAAACAATGACCTATTTTCTATTTAAAGAGCTGTAGTCATTGTTTGAGTGGTCAAATGTACTTGAAAAACATTTTCTGTTGAAGCAATGTTTTATTTTGAAAAACAAACACCAATGTAAATAAGATTTCTCTTATTTTCACACATAAGTGCACTGACACGTACACTCATGGTATATAGAAAGCACGGGTTGTGTTGCAAAGTAAACACAAGCCTTTGCATGGTCATAAAGTAGACCATGCCCGAGAATAAATTCCCGTTATAAGGTCAAGTTTTCTTTTTGAAATACTTGCCTTTAAGATGATGATCCCGGTGCCTATCTAAATAAAAGCAAAGTCCATTTTTAGCATGTTTGAAACTTTTCTAAACTTCTGCACGAGACTCATTTACAGCCTCATATCATTAAATAAATGACGATTTCTGAGACCAAAGTTAATGTTATTCGATTTTCAGAAGACATGCCATTATTACCTCTATTTATATTTTTCTCATTTTTTAATTTTTTATTACTGACTGTTTACAAGAGAGATTTTTATACATTTTTGTTAATATTATAAAAGGTTTTCTTGAAAAAAGAAAAGCTTTTTTGTCGATTTTGTTTTCCTGGTTTTTTAATATATATACATATTCTATATACATGAATTTGATAGGTACCACCACTATTCCTCAGCTTTATCTGCCATTGTTTCAGGTCTCCATCGACAAGACAAACAACACCTCTGTAATTCTCAGCTTGTTGATTAGAAATTCAATTCTTTCTCTGCCATGGTCTTAATTGAAGATGTCCGCTAGCTGTATACTCCGATTGACAATGTAAAAGCTCCTACTACTCCATTTTCAACTTGCTTTTTTATGAAGTGGAATCTGATGTCAATATGTTTTGATCGAGAATGTTGAACATTATTGCAGCATAAGGCAATAGCGCTTTTGTTATCACAGTACATTGGAATTTTATTAAATCCAAGGCCATAGTCGATAAACTGTGATCTCATCCAAAGGACTTGAGCATAACAGCCAGACAAGGCTATATATTCAGCTTTCATACTGGATATCATATCGCTTTTCTGCCTTTTTGATGACCAGCTAACAAGTTTGTCTCCCAATAATTGCATACTTCCAGATGTACTTCGTCTAGTATCTTGGTAACCCGCATGATCATCGTCTGCATAAGCTTTTAGAGCAATAGAAGAATCCTTTGATAAAGAGTCCCTATTAACGTTTCCTCTTATGTATTTAGAAGATTCCTTATTATATAAGCATGTAAGTGCTTTTCGGTAAGGCATTTGCCTTGATACCGGCACACCATGCATACAGCCAAATGTTAGGTCTGGTCTACTGGCTGTGAGATACATAAGGGTGCCAACCATTCCACGATAGTGTGTAGGGTCAATGACTTTCCCTTGTGTATCTTCATCCAGTTTGGATTTCTCTACCATGGGAGTATCCATAGGGTCACAATATTTCATGCCATATTTTTTCAAGGATTCAAGAGGATATTTTGACTGATTAAGAAAGATGCCTTTGGGACTTTGATAAATTTGTACTCTAAGAAAGAATGAGATTTTGCCCATCATCGACATCTTAAACTTTGAACATATTATTTTTAAAAATTGGTCACATAGTTTCACTGGTGTGGTAAATGCAAAGATTATATCATCACAAACAATGAGATTTTACCAGAAATGTCTTATTGCGCTTTCTCTGATGCAACAAAGTGGGATCGCAGTTCCTTTAGAGAATTCCTGAGAGAGTAGGAACTTCGACAATAGATCGTACCACGCGCGAAGAGCTTGTTTCAACCCATAAAGAGCCTTCTTAAGCTTGTACACATGATTTAGATTGTCTTTATCCACAAACCCTTCTGGTTGGCTGGCATAAACTTCTTCGCGCAAAATGCCGTCTTTACATCCATTTGGTAGACGATCATATTCATGTGAGCAGCAAATGCGAGAAAAAGTCTTGCCACTGGAGCAAAAGATTCCTAAAAATCAATTTCCTCTTCTTGATGGTAACTACGAGCAACCAATCGAGCCTTGTTTTTCAGAATTCCTCCTAATTCATCAAGTTTCACCTTATAGATCTGTTGATCCCACTTGAATAGATCTTTCTTAGCTTGTAAAAGGCTTAGTTGTATTGAATAAATCCAAGACAACTATGGTAGAAACTTTAATTGAATATATCAAAGACTATGTGGAATCTAGTCTATGATACTGAGAAGAATTCTAATGAAAACAGTAAAAAACAAGATTAATAACAATAGTTTATCAAACTTTTAGACTCAATATAAAACGAACACTCTTAATAGTGTTAGGGTTTACAAAACCTTAAAGCTACGAATATCAAAGATGTGTATCTAACATTATGCCCTAGGACCTCTTTTTATACACCAAGGAGTCCTACAAGGCTTACAATACTTTCCTAAGTTATCATGATCTTTTCTATAAACAAACATAATCTCTTAAACAAATAAGTTATACATATCTTCTTTAGAAATAACTAATACTTATCTTCGTAAGTATTCTTATTCTCCAATCAATCTTTATCTCTTCTCTGATAAGTTATTGATCTCATCTCTGTCAACATAATCCTTCCAGCAGTAGTAATCACTCAGCAGTTGTAACTGAGCACAAGCAGCATTAACTACTTAGAAGTTTACTTTCACAGTACTAACATACACTAGCAGTACTAACTTTTGTACTAGCAGTAGTAACTACTTAGTATATTTTCAGTCTTCATCTCTGAGCAGTCTTATCTTCTACTGGCAGCAAAAACTTTATACTAACAGTACTAATTATATTAACAGTAGTAACTAGCAGTAGTAACTTTTATACTACCAGTACTAACTACTTAGCATAATTTTCATTAGTATTACCAGCAACACTAAGTTATGCTTGACATCACTAATATATACCTGAGCAGCAGTAACTCTAAGAATCATCTTGAAGTCTTTTAAACCCAACAATCCTCCCCTAAACTTGATGTTCATCATCTGAATCTTCAAGTTTTTTCATTAAAAGTCTTCACCATCACCAAGAGGATACATTCAAACACTTTATTGACCCTTTTCCTGCTTTGTCATGAGCTTGAGTAGTTGATAACACATCTCATTCCAATGGTCAGCTTGAAGCTTCTTGTTCAGCATGTTTGTGATTGTTATTGGTGTAAGGGGATATCTTTTCTCAACCAACATAAAGATATGTAGATTTTTAAACCTCACAAAGTGCACTCCACAAGTATTAAACAACTTCCAAATATTCACTTTGTATCCTTGTAGACTCCTCCATACTTCACTTTTTATGTCAGGTTTCAACGTATTTTAGATCACCCCCAAAACACTCTTTCATAA
The DNA here is from genome assembly GCA_026074375.1 of Tanacetum coccineum. Lineage (NCBI taxonomy): Eukaryota > Viridiplantae > Streptophyta > Magnoliopsida > Asterales > Asteraceae > Tanacetum > Tanacetum coccineum. Next base: position 50,781 of record BQNB010004255.1, read on the forward strand.
TCCTCCACTGGCCTTGAATTCCCATGTTATAGCTTTAACCAACTTCCAGAGGGTCCCTCCAGTCTCTCTATCAACATTATTGAATCATCTTAATCATATTGATAAGTATCTTTTTAAACTTCCATCACTCTCTTATCAATTTTGAAGTAACTAAACTTTCCTTCTTTAATAATTTTTTATTCAACAATCATATGGCCTAGAGCTATAGGCTTCAATTGTCTACCTCATCATCTTTAACTATCTCAATATGCTTTTTTTCATCACTCTGCCTCCTTTTGATCATCATCTTTTTCAGCTTCTATATGCTCATCTATCTTTTGCTTCTTTGATTTATCAGATTCAAGCTCATCTCTTGCTCTTTTAGAACTTCCTTCAGTTCTTGTCACACTGCTTTTCACCACCTCTGAATCCATAGGAACAAATAAACTTACCTGTTTGTATGCTCTGTCAAAGAGCTTTTGAATTTCTTCATAACTCCTTCCTTTCACTGATTGTGCTTTGTAACAAACACCACCCATATTCTTCAGGGTATAAACCACATATATTCCTCATTCTGAAGTTTTGGTAGGTGGTTTTACTTCTTTGCTCTGCTGCTCTCAGGCTGCAAGAACTTTTTCCCTTTCATCTATCATCTCCACTAACATCTTGTACTTTGTCTGTCAATGGAGATTTTTGTTCTTGTATTTCAGCTTGGAGTCTTGCAGCTAATTGCTCATCAGCCTCAATCATAGCTTGAATGTTATCCAGTTCTTTAATAATTGCTGCTCTGCTAGCTTCTTCTTATGTAACTCTTTCTTTTTGCATTCTTTCCAACTATGCTTGTTCTTCAGTATGCATTCTGAGTGCCATTTCTTCATCAAGTACAATTTGATCTTTCTTCTTTAATGGCTTTTTAGGCTCAACCATTTTTGCCTTGCCTTTGTCTTTTGCTTGTGGAAGTTATGATGCTTGTGAAGAAGAAACTATTGGTGTAAATACAGGTGCTTGCTCCTCCTGATCATGAAAGATAATTCCTTTTGCCTTTGGTCTTGTGCTGGCAACAGTAGTAGTAATTGTTGTGGCAATAGTTGTAATAGCCTTTGGTTTAGCTTCTTTGATCTCTATCAAGGTCTGAGCCAGAGTCAACTCATTAATAGTTGTTGTAGCACCAGCAGTAGTAACTACTTCACCAGCAGTAGTAATTGGATCAACATCACTAACTAGAATTGAGCTTGTAGTCTTAGCAGCATTAACTATAGGCTCTTTAAACACCTCATCACTAATAAGAACATCAGTATCAAACATCAAATCTTCATCATTTCTCCCTCGAGTCTCATCAATCAAGGTCACTTCTTTATCAGCATCAAGATCAGCTATTTTCCTCCCCTGTTTGGATGCATCCTCCTGAGCACCCAAACTAACATCATTAGAGGATTCTACCCTGCTAGCTGAACCAACCTTCCTTAACCTTTTGAGCCCTGAAGTTCTTGATTTCCTTCTCTTTTCCAACTGCTTAACTCTCTTTTTTAAACTAGCAATCTCCTTTGCTTGAGCAGTCTTTGCTTCCTCCAAATCAAGAACCTGCTTTTGTAGTTTGGTACATAAACTCATCAATTCAGTAAGTTGCAATCTATCCTCACCACTTTGAGGTGGATCACAGGAAGGGGTAGATGTAGGTTCCTCATTAGTAGCCTCATCAGGGATAGGCTCTATAGGACCACTGTCCTTCCTCTATTTCCTTCTGGACTTTTTTTAGGCTTAGATGATGATGGTTGAGTAATAATGGGTGTGGAATGGGAATCAGTAGGAGCAGCTGAATCTTTACCCATGTCTTCTAGAGCTTGAACCATCATAGTTTGAAATAGAGGTGTGACCTTACCAGAAAAATCCTTTCCTGGTCTCTTCATGTTAGCAAACACCTTCTTGGTGTGGGAAGGTGTAACATAAATCCCTTTATGTTTGGACATTCCTTCAACTTGTTTGTCCAGGAATACTTGCACAAACCTTGGATACATAAGAAATTTAACCCCACTCACCATATTATCAAAAATGTACATGGAAAAGTTAAATTTTTGGTTTGTAGCAAGACAGATGATAGCAGATGCCATAGTGCTACTAAATTCATTCCAAGCTATAGTCTTAGCACTAAGACATTGCAGAATTGTATAGATAAGAAATTTCCATTGGGATGAAAAATAAGCTTTATAGAATGTAAGCTTTTGTGTAAGATTTTCATACCGTCCAGAGTGTCAGCTGTTTAAAATCATCAATTGGCATACATCAGTCCCTTCAGCATCTTTTAACATAAGATCATTTTTTACACTCTTCTCAGTGATGATCACCTTCTTTTTATCTACTAGGGCTTGTATCTGACGTTCCTCGTTAACTGTCTTAGCCTTAGCAGTTGCCCAGAACTGTTTAATGCATGATTCATATACTGTAGGATTAACCGTTAACGCATATTTGATAGAACTTGCATTCAGAAAATCAATAACACCTTCAAACCCATTGCTTTCTTCGGGTTTCTCCAAAAACGCAACCAAATTGTGAGTTTCAGCAAACTTTGGGGTCGACATTGTGATGGGTTTTGATGATTAAAGATGAAATGGAGTTAGGGTTTATCATTAGAGAGGATAACAAAGTGTAAAATCGAACGAATAAGTGATTGAAACCCTCGTATTTATGAAATCACCCTCAACAGCATTAACTTAAACTGGCAACATTAAGTTAAGCCTAACAGTATAAACTAACCCAACAGTAGTAAGTTATGCCTGGCAGCATTAACTTATGCCTAACAGCAGTAAGTGTATGCCTAGCAGCATTAACTAATACTGGCAGTAGTAGGTTTATTCGTAGCAGCATTAACTTTGAGTCACCAGTATTAACTTCAATTTCATTCCAAAAAGCATTTCCATCATCAATTTTGATTCTCACAAGCTCTCTCTTTCTGTTTTTAATCTCACAATATCTCTCATTTCTTTTTCTCACCAATTCACTCTATCTGTTTTTATATCACACAGCTCTCTATCTGTTTTTCATCTCACTATATCTCTCAATTCTTTTAGCTCACAAAGTCATTCTTTCTATTTTTGTTATGCTAAATCAAGAGCCCTCAGTACTAAGTAATGCCCAGCAGTACTAAGTTTTAGACTAACAGTACTAAATAATGCCTAGCAGTACTAAGTAATGCCTAGCAGTATTAACTTTTAAGGTACCAGTTTTAACCTCAAAGTCATTCCAAAAAGCATTTTCATCATCAATTTTGATTCTCACAAGCTCTCTTTCTGTTTCTAATCTCACTTTTTCTCTCAATTCTTTTGCTCACTGACTTACTCTGTCTGTTTTTGTATCACACATCTCTCTTTCTGTTTTTAAACTCACTACATCTCTCATTTCTTTTTCTTACCAATTTACTCTGTCTGTTTTTGTTATCCTAAATCAAGAACCTTTTCAGGCAGTGTTAACTCTTGATCAGTGTGTTAACTCTTGAGAGAGGTGGATCATTGGACTGTTTAGATGCAGTCTCAAACCTAATTTGAGCTTTTTCTCACCTATTCACTCTGTTTGTTTTTGTGGATGTATGTTGGGGTTCAGTGGGATTTCCTGACCCTTCACCCACTTCTGCTTTATGCAGCTTTTCCATTTTATTACAAACATACTTTGTGTATAATCAGCTTCATAGTAACACAATTATCCTCCCCTCAATTAATACTTCAGAGGTTGAACATTTCAATATTTGCAATCAGATATTGAAATCTGCCAACACCAAATGCTTTTGTGAGTAAATCAACAACATTATGATCAGTGTGAATCTTGCTCATCTGAATAAGCTTCTTTTCATTAGAATCTCTGATAAAATTATGTCTTATCTCAATGTGCTTAGTCTTTGAGTGAAACACTGGATTCTTAACAATGCAGATGGTGCTTTCATTGTCAATGAAAATCTTGGTATTCATAAAGTTGTATCCATAATCAAGCAATTAATTTTGGATCCATAAGTCCATAGTAATTAGCAACAACAACATACTCTGCTTCAGTAGTGGAGTTGGCAACTATAGTCTGCTTTTTACATTGCCATGAAATCAACCTTCTTCCAAGAAATTTACTAAAGAAATTGACAACCTCCTATTGTGGATTTCCTGTCTAAGCTAGCATTAGCATAATCACTATCAGAAAAAGCCTCCAAGTTAAATGGTGAATCTCTATGATACCAAAGGCCCAATTTAGGATGACCTTTTAAATATTTAAAGATCTCTCCACAGCATAAGATGTGAATTCTTTGTGTAACTTAGAAACCTTGCACATGGCAACAAAAAACAAAAACATTTTTTAGTCTAGAAGCTGTTAGGTACATCAATTATCCAATCATTGATCTGTATAAATGAACATCCACATCTGCAGCTTCTTCATCCTTGAGTAATGCTTTGTTAGTCTCTATGGGAGTGCTTGTTGTTTTCACAGTGGCAAAATCAAACTTCTTCAAAATATCAGCCACATATTTATCTTGGGCTAATGAAGATTCCATCATCTTTCTGTTTTACCTGCAACCCTAAGAAGAAAGTGAGCTCCCCCATATAACTCATACTGTAATCTCTTATGCATCATATGTTTCAATACACATACAATAAAGACTTTTATAGACCCACAGAAGATGTCCATCTACATACACCTTCACTAGACAGGATATTACCTTTGTTCCTTCTTATAAACAAAGTCTTGTCTATATTCCGTCTTCTAAATCGTAAATTTCCAATAAATAGGTAGAGTAAGTCCTCATACCAACTCAGGGCTTGATGTAACCATATAAAACCTTTTTTACCAATTTAAACTTTGTTAGAACTCTGGATCTTCAAACCCTGGAGGTTGGCAAACATAAACCTCTTCTCAATTTGGCCATAACAAAAATGCACCTTCACATCCATCTGATAAACAATGACGTTCATGAATAGCTATAGGCAAAGCAAAGCCTAATTTACGTTCATCCTAGCAACTAGAGCCAAAAACTTCTTCATAATCTATACCCTCCTCTTGAGTGTAACTCCATTGCTACTTAGCCTGCCTTGTTTGCTAACACAATACCATCTATCACTTTCTTGATTTTGTACACACCATTAGTACCATGGCTACTTTTTCCTGTAGTAAATCACCAAGTCCCCAAACCTTAGTAAATTAAATTACAGAAGCTCTTCCTGCATAGCTTCTATCTAGCTTGGATCTTGTAATGCTTGGATGACCTTTTTGGGCTCTGCCTGTGATAAGAAACATGGTTAGAACAGCATTCTGAAACTCTTGGGTTGATTCTCGTTGCACTAACTAACAAACCATTTTCATTCACACTCTTTTCATCGCTTCTGGTTTGAGTGCTGAAATGTATGATCTCTAATGATTTGTTCAAATGGATGATCCTTGTGAAGTCTGGTGGTTGGAATAGGACTGACAAGCATAAATGTATTTAAATATTCATATCTGCTGCTGCACCCAATTACCTTCATCAGTCTTCTGAATAGATAAATCTCTTCCAAATAGGCATATTTGGATCACTCACATCATAAACTATATACTCATCAACACCATTATCTTCTAGCCAACAACAATTAACAGTTTGAACTATACATATTAGATAGAGTCAGTGCTGTTAACACTAGCATCGTTTCTCCCTCTTGATTAACCTTGCTCGCTCTTTTTCATGGATCTCATCATCCTTCTTTTTCGTCCCTTCTCCCCTATGGTTTGAATCCAGCAATCAGAGGAATCCTTGGACTTTTAGAGAGGTGAGTGTGGGACCAGATGTAAACCAATGTAGACAGTATATACATCTTAATCAGGAACTATCTTCTTCGCCGTTTGACCTACATCAATGTTGTCCATTGTGACCATGCTTACCATTAGTTTGATTTCATGCAACAACTGGCTTATAATTAATAGATTTTGTCAGTGTATCAATATCAAAAAGCCATTCTGGTCCACTTCCTGCAATATTATGTGTTTCTTCACTAAACTTGACATGCAGGTTCTCTTCTATTATCCTAGTTCTACTGTTGAATACTGTTAGATATTAGAAAATCCATGTAAAAGACTCGGTCACCCCGTGTAATGTCTAGCATAGGTTAGCTCGTAGCCTTAATATTAATCATTTAATTACCGTATGACTTATGGTGTTGGGCCGGGTCTTTACTCATATGTTATCCCACTCCATAGCCCACTTAGGGGCATCAAATTCATTTCATCACCTTGAACACAAAAATAAGAAAAAATATTTTAGAGAGAGAAAGAACTAGAGAGAGAAATAAAACAAGAGAAAAATGGTTACTTGCACATGAAAAAAATAAGAAGCAACACCCTCTTTGTAACATCCGAGAATTTTCGAAATTTTAAATGACGACTTCAATCTTTGACTTTTAGGGTCTAGCTTGACTTATAAGAACGATCATCTAAATCACGTTTTCACGACTCAGACCCTAAAGAAATTTGATGTAAAATGAAATTCCTGACAACTTTTTAGTTTTACCCGAGGCTTGAAAACAAGCAGAAGAGGGCTAAAACAGCCCCACAAAGTTTTGAAAACTGCACACAACGGGTACCGACACACAAAAATAATTAATTTTTTTTTTCACTATTCACTTAATAAAAATATTAAATAAAATTAATTAACATTTTACTTATTTAAGCATTATTGATAACGCGAATATCCGAGTTAAAATTTCTTTCTATTTTTAACCAAGTCACAAAATAGATAATAAACGTTTTAAATAAATTTTATAAAACGTTTACGAAAATTAGTCGAGTGAATACTCATTTTTATCAGAAAGATGATTTAGAAAACAATGGCGCAAGTTTCGCGGCTCGACTCATCCGTTAAGTCGTTCAAATGGGTCCCGAACCGTTTTTACCGAAACTATAATAAAGAAGTTACACTTTAGACCCTAAACTTTGTTAACTTGACACTTTCATTTTTAAAGTTTAATATATATATGAAAATGTATAACTTTTAATTCATTTTCATCTCTACAACACACACACACTAACCCTAACCCTAAAAACCCTCTCCCCTCCTCTCTAACTTTTCCGGCGCCTCCCCCATCTCCGGCGATATTTCCCGGCCAACTTCCGGCCACCACCTCCACCTTCATCTCACAGCCGCACCTTCACCACCCCACCACAGATCCGTTACCATCTATGTCATCATCATCCGAACAACCATCATCTTTGTGAGCCACCACGATAATCATCACCACCATATCACCATCTTCGCAGCCCGACCACACGCCAATACCACATCCATCGGGTGTGTTTGTTCTTTTTTTTGGAGTTGTTTGTCCGACTGGTATGCACGACACAAAAGGGGTGTTTGTCTTTTTGTGCTTGTTGTTCGGTTTGGTTTGATGGCACCACAGCCACACCATCAAGGTGTCGGGCGTGTGGCTGTTCTAGTTCTTTCGGTTTGTCTCGTCTTGTTTTTCCTTCTTAGTTACCCGACTGAAAAACATGCCGAGTAGGGATGTTTGTTTCGCTGTGCAACAGACCCGAATAGGGGTGCGTGTTGTGCAAATCTAGCCATAAAGGGGCGTTTGGATTTGTGGGTAACAACTTTTAAGGGGCGTTTGGTTTCCTCAAGTCACCGAGAGGGTGCGTTTTGGTTCTGATAAAAACAGCCCCAAAGGGGTGTTTGTTTCTGGTTTTAGCCGAGTAGAGTGCGTTTGGTTTTGGCACAGCAGATGGGGTGTGTTTGTTTTGTGGTCTAAACAGTTATAGGATGCGTGGGGTTTTGTCGCAAGCACCTAGGGTGCGTTTTGTTTATGGTCATCAAAGGGTGCGTTTAGGGTTGACAGGAACCAAATTAGGGTGCGTTTGGACTGATTAAAGATCGTATAGGGGTGTTTGGTTGTGGGTTTTAGCAGCGAAAGGGTGTTTGGTTTGACAGTTAACACCCAAAGGGGGTGTTTGGGTGTGTGTGCAGAAAACTGTTAGGGTGCGTTTGGTTTAGCGAAACAACAAGGGTGCGTTTGTTTTAAATAAATCAACAATAAAATATATCGTAAGATTTTATAAATGCAAAACCGGATTAATTGGTGGTTTAAAAATTGGTTAAATAAATATGATGTTATTATTTTGTTTAAGTTTAGACATAATAAAATATGTACATATTATATCTAAAACACGTGGGCGTTTGAAATATTGAAACATGAATAATTGCAACATATATTGATTTAGGGAAAACGTTGGGTTTTGGCGAAAATGGAAAGCGATTATAAACGGGAAAGTCATGACGAAAATTTATATAATTTTCTATATTTATAATTCACTAAAACTCTATTATATTAGAGGACCGATAAAAAGGGACTAAGATGTGTTTTAAGATATATTAAATTGTATTATACAATAACCTGGGCAACGAACGAAAACTATACTTTTACAAATGAGACAACAATTTTAGACACGACCTGTCGAGGAAACAAAATATAAACTTATAAAATATTATTTTATATATTTTATAATTGTCAACTAGAAATTAACATCATAACCTTAGTAAAAGTTTTAAAAACATAGTGTACATGATTTGTAACTTTAAAACGTACGATTACTTTTCTGCTAAGCACTTATTTATTTGTTTAAGTGGTGATTTTCTAAAAACGTGTCGAATTATTTAGTTTCTTTAATTTTTATTATTTTTCTTATATAATACTTGGAAAGTATTATATAATTAAACCATTTTAGTTTAATTGTCATCTTTTAGGGAACACACATGTTGTGTATCATATACGCTTCGGACGTTGAGGCTGAACGGAGTTATGGTATGTGATAGTTTGATGGGGCGGATAGTGATGGCGTGGTTAGCTGTTATCCTTTTGGGTGGGTATCTTAATATATAATTTACGATAGGAATTATATATTTGGTCATTTATCATTATGTAATATATACGGAATGTATTACACACCTTACGTTTACTTTTTGATTTATTTATTTAACCAACCACCAAACTATTACAACCTTAAATCTAAATCTTTTATCAACGTGTCGCGTTGACATAATTATTCATCGGAAAACCCAAACGCATCATCCTAGGCTAGTGGGACTTAGCTGTTAAGATTAGTCGCAACTTCTTGATCGAGCCGTTTCGTCTTCCGTTCGTGTTGTGCATATTAGATTGCGGGGACTATCTTTAAAAAGTCTACAACAACGATGTGAGTTTATAGCCCCTCTTTCACTTGTTTTACATTTACTTTACAAATCTCGGGGGAGAATACATGCTCAACACAACTTGTTTACATATTCGTTTGCAATGTCTTTTACATACTATTCTACACACTTGGATTACATACTTGATTTTTGCGATTCATTACAAACACATTTACATGATTGATTTCAAATCGGTTTACATACTTATTTGCATAGCTCGCTATGGGATACATTATTTGACTTTTTTTTGGTCTACAAATTGCATACTTTACATTGAAATGATTTGGATCACGATTTGTTTCGCGCATGCGGGGCAACATGCTTTACATGCCGGGTGTGGGTTGGGAGCGGTGAGATGGAAAACACCATTGATGGGAAACACATTATTTGTATCACTGCCAGAATCGGGTACATACACAAGTCTACGTCACAGTGTCATGACTGTTAAATCACTTTGGTGGGTGACGCTGCGAATGTTATGAAATACGATTCTTTTTGGGATCGATAATCCCCGTTCGAGTGATTTTAGCTATCACTTTGACAATACGAACGTTATAGCATGTTTGTCATGCACGTATGTTATGAAATAGATCTATTCGGATTGGACAATCCCCGGTTCTGGGTGATTAGCTTATACAGGTAACGAACGTTATAACATGTCGGATCATGTTGCCGGACTATCAGGGCCACCGACACATACATACTTAGAACATTTTGGTGACGTTAAATTTGTCATGCATTATTTATAAAAAAATCCTTGGGATAAGATTGGTACTTTTGGTAACGTAAAATGGGTCGTGCATAGTTCTAAATGTTTTACATGGTACTGTGATGACACAGTGGTTAAATATTTTGTTGAAAAATTACATTCTTATTTAATAATTATGAATCACCAACTTTAACTGTGTCGGGCGTCATTCTCTCAGTTGTGTGTGTGCTTCTTTATAGGAGTTGTATTTACGTGTCAGTCATCCATACACTAGGTGACACATCCTCCACGCAAGACGACCTGTGATACCTAGTTCTCCCTATGTGATGTATCCCACCAGTGAATTGAGTCCTTTCTCAAATACTCCCACCAGATTGCTCGACTCTGCCGTCCGCACTCGCCCACACCATTAGGGGACAACTTTTTTTCGTATTTCAGAAAATCTAACGACGTGTCTCTGTTCTACTACGATCGACACCTTCTAAGAGGTCGCTTCTCTTGTATATTGTATGATGTTGTATTATCGATAAGTAACGCTCCACTGACATATTCCGACTGCACGTCACATTTTTGGGGGGTGATGCGGGTGTTACAATGTTTAATTCTAGTATGGGGGTCTATCGATTTGATTGTACCTGCAGTCGTTGTTTTCGCGTAATCCCTTTTTTACCATCATAAATTTCAAAAAAAAAATTAAAAATTTCAAAATTAAATAAGAGTATTTGTCACAATTTTGACTTTCTACTGGGTAGAATAAGAGGTAATTTTGAACTCGACTCGAGCCGTGTTGAGCTCTGATTGTTCTTAAATTTTAGACTAAGCGTTCGCAATCTCTCGCGTAGAAGAAGAAATGATAGACGTTAAATTATGAGTTGGTGCTAAACAAGGATTATTCGAAATTTAAGAGGTCATGTATGTAATTTGTGGCTTTTTCTCACATAAGCTTCTAAAACCGACTATATAATACGTGCTATTTTTGAAAATTAAAACTTAAACAATAATTTTTTTGGTATAGTCGATAAATAATAATTTTAGTTCAAATTTATACTTAAATTTTCTAAAACGAAATTTTCTCTATATCGTGGTAATATAAAGTGAAAAAAAGGAAAAAATGAAAAAATGAGTAATAATTATAAACTGTGGGCTGATAAAAGTTTGTTGCATCTTGCCGGCTCACAACCGATGTTGCAGCCTTCTAAAGAAAGCTCATAGTAAGAATAATAATCCGAGACTGATAAAAGTTTGCTGCATCTTGCCGGCTCACAACTGATGTTGCAGCCTTCTAAAAGGTCGAGGATTTCCTTAAGAATGAATAATTGTATTAAGTGTAGTAAATGTGAGTTAATAAATATAGGGAAAATCTCTTTTTCTTAAATTTAAATATGCTTTTGAACTAAGACTATTTTATTTTAAGTTTTTCTAAATAAGCTATGTATATACGGGAAACCTAAGAGTTTTTGAAAACCAAAGCGTCCGTGTGAGTCCCGGATATAGTTTTGGGAGGTGGTCAAATGCACTGGTCACTTAGCCGCAAGGTTGGATGTTGCCGAGAACGAAAGTCGTACATGGGAGATCACGCCTTCACAACTCATTATCTCGGGTTGGAACGTTGAAGCATGAATTTTGTAAACGTTGATCCATGGTTGAAATTCGAAATGGCACTTTCACTCTAAATATATAATAATTGTCGGGCGAGTTTTTTTGTAGTTGTGTTTGTTGTAGTTTGGGGGATTGTGGGTCGACGTTTGTGATGGAAACATTTCTAGGTGTTTATTGTTGGGGGAAAAAGTTGATGTCTACTATGAGTGGGTTGTTGTTTGGATGTTTATTGTTTTTATTGGGTTGGTTGCTTTGGTTGAGTGGGTCGGGTTGTGGTGTGGGGGGGGTGGATTGGGGAGGTGATTGGGTGATTTTTTTTTTGTTCGTGAGTTTTTGGTCGTTGTGTTGCATGGTGGTGTTGTCTTCGAAGGTGTTTGTCGTTGTTGGGTTTGTGTTTTCTTGTTTTTTGTGCTGGTGATTGTTGGTTGGTGTTGAGACTGTTGTGCTTTCTGGTTGTTTTGGGTGTTTGATGGTTGGGTTTGGTGGATCGGATTGGGTGTGTTGGGTGTGTGTTTGGTGGTGTGTGTTGTTTTCCTTTGTTTGTGTGGGGGTTGTTTTGGGGGTTGGGGTTGCTTGGTGGATTGGTGTGTGTGTTTGGGTTTGTGGTTGCGGGTTTTTTGTGGGTTGGGATGGTGATCGTTGGTGTTTGGTGTTGATTTGGTTGGTCGTTGGGTTAGGGAGTTGTGTGTGATGGTGTGTGTTGGTGATGGGATTGTTTATTGGTGATGTGTGGGGTTGGTGTGTGGGGGTTGTTTGTGTTGTTGGTAGTTGTATTTTGTGAATGTTTGGGATGTGTGAGTGGTGATGTGTGTGATGGAAAATTCTTTGATGGTTGAGATCTGGAGTTGTGTTGGTGGTGGGTGGGGTGGTTTAGAAGTGGTTTTCGTTTGTTGTGGGGGTTTTGGGGGGGAAGTCGGGATATGGGTGATGGGTTGGTATGGTGTTTTGTTGTTGTGGTCTGTTGTTTTAGGAAGGATGGATTTTTCTTGATGTTGTTGTGTGGTGTGTTGGAGGGTGTTGGTGGTTTGATTTTGGCGTGGGGTTGGTTTGGGGTTTGATGGTGGTTGGTTGGGGTTTTGTTGATGGTGTGTCGGGTGGTTGGGATGTGGTGTGGTTGGGAATGGGGGGGGTGGTTTTGTGGATGGGTTTTGGGTTGGGTTGGTGGTTGTTGGGGTTGTTTTGTGGGTGTTTGGATGAATGTTGATGTGTGTGAATCGTTTTGGGGGGGAGTGGTTTGGATTTGTTTTTTTGTTTTGTCTGTCGGTTGTTGTTGGGATGGATGGTGGTGAGTTTGGAATTTGTTTTTGTTGGGGGATTGTGGTGGTGGTTTTTAGAGTTGAATGTGTGGTGGTGGGGGTTGGGGGTGGTTGTGTGAGGGGGAGGATGTTGGGTGGATTTGTGAGGACTCGTTTTGTGTGAATTTTGTTACGTTGGAATTGGTGGATTTGTTTGTTGTTTGTGGTTGATGGTGGTTTGTGGGGTGGTTTGGTTGTGTTTTGGAAATGTTGTGTGGGTGTGGATTTTGGTTGTGTGATTCAGTTGAAAAGTTGTGTGATTTTTTGGGTGTTTTTGTGGTGTGTGTTGTGGTTTTGTGTGGGGTTTCTTGTGTGCGGTCGGTGTGTGTTTAGGGGTTGGTTGTTGTTGTGGGGGTGGGGGGGGGATTGTGGTGGTTGTCGTGATGGGGTTGGTGGTTTTGTTGAGGGTTTGAAATGTGATTGATGATGAGTTGTCGTGTTGTTGAGTTCGGGGGGTGTTTGTGAGTGTTGGTTGATTGAGATGTTTGTTTGTCGGTGTGTTGTATGGCCAGGTTGGGTGGTTGCGGATGTTGTAGTATGTTGGCTCTGTATGTTGGTGATGTTGGTTGGTCAGTTGATGGGCTTAGTGAGGTTTGAGTTTGGGGGGGGTAGGATTTTGATTTTTTGGTGTATAGTCTGTTGGGATGATGGGGGGATGGGGTTTGAAGGGTGAATTGAAAATGGAATGTGGGTGATTGTGTGTGTGCGGGTGAATTGGTTTGTGGTGTGGGTGGGGAATTGTGATGCGGTGTATTGGGGTGTTTGGGTGGTGGCTTGTGGTTGTGGGGTGGTGTGTGGTATGTGGGTGGTTTGGATTAGGTTTGTGTGTGCTTGTTTTGGGTGGGGGTGTGTGGATTTGGTTTGTTGGTTCTTTGATGGGTGCTTGTGTGTGATGGATGTTTGTTTGGGTTGGTTGTATGTTGTTGTTGGTATGTTTTGATGTTTGTTGGAATGTGTGATTCTTGTTGTTCGTGTGTTGCTGGTTGTGGTTGTCGTGTTTTTTTGTGTGGTATTTTGTTTGAGTTTTGTTTGAGGGTTTGTGTGTGGTATTCTGGGGGTTGTTGAATGGTTTGTGGTTTTGGTGGTGTGTAGGGGGGTTTTTGGTGTGTGGTGATAGTGTGGTCTGCTGTTTGGTTTTTTTGGGTTAGTTTGTTGGAGGTTTGTTGATTTGTGGTTTCGTTTTGGTGGGGTGTGGGTTTGGTTTTGTTTTTGTTTTTTGGTTGGAGTGTTGTGGGGGTGTGTGTTGTGGTGGGAGGGGATTTTGTGTGTGGGTTTGTGGGTGGATGTTGTCTGGGGATTCTTGTTTCTTTTTTGTGTTTGGGTGGGTGGGATGGTTTCGAAACTTGGTTGGTTGGATTGATGGGCGGTGTTGTGTGTTGTAGTGCGGTCGATTTGAGTGTGTTGGGGGGTGGGGTGATGTTTGGTTTTGTTTTTGTTGGTGATGTGTAGGTGTGTGAGGTAGTGAGGTTGATTGGTTGTCGTTTGTATTTGTTGGCTTCGGTGTGTGGTAGAGAATATTTCGGTTTCTGTGTGAATGTGTTTTTTGGTTTGGATTTTGGATCTCGGGTTGTGTGTGTTTTTGGGGTGTGGGTGTGGGTTGTAATTGGTTGTAGTTTTATTTGAATGGTTTTTGTGTGGTTGTTGGTTTTGTGATGGGTGGATTTGTCGTCGGAAATGATTTGGGGTGGGGGGTGTTGTGTTTAGGAAGGAATTTTGGGGGGGAAGGTTGGGGAGGTGAATTTTTTTTTGTTTTCTGGGTTGAAAATTGTGGAAATAGTGAGAAATGTCGGTTGTGTGTGTGGTGTGAGACTGGGGGTGTGGATGGTGTGTTGTGAATTTTGGGGTGTTGGTGGTATGAGCGTTGGTGGGAGGAAATGGGTGGTGGATGGGGTGTGGTGGTGTGGGGATTAGTTTTGGGGTGTTGGCGTGAGTGTGTCTTTGGGAGGGGGATTTGTGTGATGTTTTGTGGTTGTTGATTAGAGTGGGATTTGGGATGGGGGGGGGCGAATGAGGGTGTGTGGGGTTGGGGGTGGGCTTTGTTGTGGGGGTTTGGGAATGTGTGGTTTGTGGAGATTTGGGGTGGGGGTTGATGTGTGTGTTGATTGGTGGGTGTTTGTGTTTCTGTTTGATTTGGATGATTTGTTGGGTTGTGGTGTTGAAAGTGGTTTGGAGGGTTTTGGATGGGTTTTTGTTGTGGTGGTGTTGATTGGGAGGTGTGGTTGTTGATGTTGTTGGGTTGTGTGAAAGTGTGTGTGTGGTTTGAATGTTAGGGTTGGTTCTTGGAATTGGTGGGTTTTCTTGTTGTGTAGACATATGTGTCGTTCATGTGGAAGGGGGGGGTTTTGGGCGTTGTTTGTTGAGTGTGTTTTTTTGATGTGCGTTTTTGTGGGTGTGTGGGGGGTTGTGGTTGTTGTTTGGGCGGGTGATTGGTGGGGGAATGTTGGATTTGTGTGTGGGGGGGTTGTTGGTGTTTTGCGTGGTTGATGGGAGGGTTGTTTTTTGGGGGAGTTTTGATGGGGGGTAGGGGTTTGGTGTGTGTGGGATGGGTTATGGTTTTAGGTTTCGTGGGTGTGGAATATTTTGTTGTGGGTGATTGGGGGGGATTTTTCTGGGTTAGTTGTGTTTCAGTTGATTGGATGTTGGTTTGTTTTGGGACGGTGGTTGGTGTGGGTGCGTTGGGGTGTTTGTTTTGTTGTTTGTTGGTGAGGGTGCTGGTTGGGAAGGGTGGTGTGGGTGGTTTGGTGTATGGGAATGTTGGGGTGGGTTATTGGGATGAAGTGAAATTTTATTCGAGGTTTTGGGGTGTGAGGTTTTGTGTGGTGTGTGTGATGGTTGTGGGGATTTGTTTTGGGTGGTTGGGGGGGGTGGTATTGGAGTTTCTTTGGGAGTGTTGTTTTTTGTGGTTGATGTGGTTGGGTGCTGGTTTTGGGGGTTTTGGGTTTTTGGTGAAATGGGGGAGGATATGGGTTGTGGTAGTTTTGGGTATTTGTTGGGTGTGTGTTTGTCTTGTTGTTGGGTTGTGGTTTGTGATGTATGTGGTTTTATGAATTTGTCGTGTGGGATGGGGAGGTGGTTGTTGACGTGCATTGGGGGGTTGGGGTTGGTGTTTGGTGTTATTGATGTGTGTGATTTGTGATTGAGCTGGTGGTTGATGTTGTGGCGGCTGGTGTGGGATTTTGTTGTGGGGGTTGTTGGAGGTGCTTTTTTTTGGTTGTGTTGTGGTGAATTGTTGGGTTGTTTGGGATTGGTGTGGTTTTCGTTTTGGGTTTGTTGTTTTTTTTGTTGATGGTTTGGGGGGGTGTTGTGTCGTGGTGCGGTTATTGTTGATTCGTTTGGGCTTTGGGGTGGTTTATGTGTTGTTTGTGGGGTTGGTTGTGGTGTGTTTGATGGTTGTTTTTTTGATGATTGTTGTGTGTGTGGGTTGGTGATGTTATGGAATGGTGAAAAGTTCACAAGTTACAATATGGTCTAGTGTTAGCATTCTTAACTGATATTTAACGGTGATTTCGTTTTAAGCTTGGTTTGGAATAAGTTAAAAGTCAGGTAGATGAATTTATCCTTTTTGGGGCATTTTAGGATTAAAATGCATCTTGTTCTATGATCCCTAAAAGTTATAAAAATAACGAAAGTCAAACGTTCTAGTTAGTTTCTTAATATGAAAAGTACAAAAAATGAGAAAAAGGAAAAATATAAAAATATGTGTAGGAATAAGTGAATACATTTTAAAAGCGTAAAAGCGGGGCTTTTCAAAACTTTTGATTCTTTCATTCCCCTTGACGAACACTTAGCTACCTTTCGAGGTTATTAGTCGGTGGGGATTGAGATTCTTAGTTTTCTAAGTGCTTACTTGTAGCATTGCGTGAGACACGCAATAGTTTAGTATGGGGGATTTTTAATTACACATACTATTTTCCATTTAAACCGGACTTAAATGACCAAAAACGTACCAAAAATACATTGTATTTGTATGTTTTCATTTATATTGTGCAGGAAACGGATATCCAACGAAAGGACAAAAAACCGAAGCCAAAAACGACAAAACCAAGCACGGAATGGAAAAGCGTGAAAAAGACAAAGTTAAATCAAAGCCAAAGTCCAAAAAGTCAACCCCGCCAAAGTCAACAGCCAGCCGAAGCCGAAAAAACAAAGAAATACTTAATGGGCCACCCGTACCCATCTAATGGGCCGGGGCAGCCCATTAAGTCATTTGATCCAAGACTACATAAGCCTAATGTTGAAAATAGCCCAAGTCCATTTTTACACCTAAACGGCCCAAAGCACATATATGGCCCAATCCTTTTAACAAATGATAACACTCTCGTTTAGCCCAAACCCTTTAACTTTTAAACCTGTTAAGTCCTACAAGGACTGTACGTGTAATAACACCACACACCTTCAAGGACTAATATTGCCAACCCACAAAAAACTATATCACCACAAGGGACTTTCCATGAAATATCACAATTTACCTTGAGGGACTAAACATGCCATTTCCCCAAACCCAATCCCTGTTATCCCAAAACCAAAACACTGTTCTTCTTCATACTTTCCCGCCAAACCCCTGTCACTCTCAAACCTCGATCACTATTCACACCCCATGACAAACACATCTCTTTCCCTTAAACCCCACCTTATATGCATCCAAATGCCACCTTGGCAATCCCCTTTAACATCATTGGACAAGGGAATGGAGGGCTATGATGATATGACTTGGGCACAAAGGCAAATTGATGGCTGAGATCACTTTGAGCTACTCTCTCACACAACAAACACAAAGGCTTGAAGCTCTCACAGAAGAAACACAGCAAGCTTCCGAGACTTAGTATAAAATAGGCTAGCTTAGTTCATTTGTTTTGTGTCGAATTTTTTGTGTTTAGAAGGCAAAAACTTGTAAACCTTAATTTGTACCATTTTAATACTGTCATTTTAATACATTTTCATTTAAATTATCTTGTCATTTTAATTTCTGTCTTTTAATACTTGCAAATTAATTTTATGTAATTTTAAAGCTTTTCTTAAATACTTGTCATTTAAGATTCTTGTCTTTTAAATACCTAGTTTAAGCTCTTATATAAGCTTTTAAGTAATTAAAAGCTCATATAAAAGCTCATTTTCATTTTCTGTTAAAAAAACTCAAAAATCCAAAAATATCAAGATTCTGTCAAATCAAAAGGAGCAAGGTTTATAAGGGATGGCCTTAGGTTAGTGCTTCATGGGAAGCTTTAGGAAAGGTTTTTAAGCTTTTTGAAAGCTTATTTCATTGCTAAAAACATAAGACCTTTGTAAGCTCTCTTTTTATATTTTTGCTTATCTTTACTATTCATCTACTTATTTTCTGCTTATCATAGCTTTTTCTTGCTTATTTATGTGTTTTATGCTTATATATGCTTGTTTAGTGCTTATATGTCCTTAGTTTGTATTTTTACTTGAAACTGTCTTAGGTGCCTCTTAATCTGCTTATCTCTATTTGCTTATTCTTAATGCTTATTTTTGTTTCAACTCTGCTTATTTGTGCTTAACATTGTTTGTTTGCTATCTGTGTTCAAAAGTTTTTGCTTAGATTTGTATTAATCAGTTTAAAAATTAATTTAAGAATCTAAAGGGGTGTTTGGCACAAGGTGAAAAAGGGTTAAAAATTGGTTTGCAAAAACTTGTGGGTCACTCTGCCATCTTTGGCAAGCAATTTTGAGTGGATTTAATCTGTTTTTATAAGGGGTTTAGGTCTTAAAGTCTGTTTTTTAAGTATTTCTTATAGGGTGTTCAAAATCTGTGGTGACAGCACATTGTAAAACAGCTTATTGGATATGGCTTTCTAAACCAGCTTTTTAGTCTTGTTTTAGTGTCTTTTGTAGTGTCAAAATATAGTAGTCCAAAGGTCTTTTGACCACCTTGTGTTTCTTTCAAAATCTGTCAATTTTTATCAAGTGCTTTTTAAGTTAAAACTACCTTTTTCCTTTTCAATTTTCAGTTAGTAAAACCTATTTTTAGCTTTCAAATTTTTGAGCATAAGATCCTCTTAAGCTAGTCTCTATCTGTTTTCATTAGTTTTTTAAATTGGAGCTTATTTTGTAGCTTATTTTGGTCATGCACTTTGTCCCTTTTTCCTTAAGAAAAACACAATCAGCATATGCTGATTGGGAACAGCCTTTTCCAAGCCCCTTTTTAATTGCTTATTTCTGTTTCAAATTGTTTTCCTTTTGCTTTTTTAGAAAGCCCATAAGCTGAGCTTTAAGCTCATATAAGCTACTTATCCATAACCTTTAGCTGCTTAAAAATTAAGCTCTAAAAGTCCCCTTTAGGCTGCCTTGTTTGCATATTATGCCCATTAGCTTATTTGAGTTTTTATTGCTTATCTGTTTGTTTTTCTTGCTTATTTTTCTTTGCTTTTTCTCTATTAAAGTATAGTTGTTATTCTGTTTTTTCTTATTTCCATTTTACTCT
This sequence comes from Tanacetum coccineum, assembly GCA_026074375.1. Lineage (NCBI taxonomy): Eukaryota > Viridiplantae > Streptophyta > Magnoliopsida > Asterales > Asteraceae > Tanacetum > Tanacetum coccineum. The sequence continues at coordinate 69,982 of BQNB010004255.1, forward strand.
AGCTTATTTTCCCTAGGAGTTGCCTAGCAGTTAAGCACTTTAGGTCCTTAGTTTAAGAAAAAGTGAATCTGCCCCTTTCTTTTGCTTATTTTTAAGTTACAAAAAATGTTGCTTTTTTAAAGTTGTTGCTTTTTTCATGTTTTATAAAAAAAAATTTAAAAAAGAAAAAAATATTTTTATAAAAAGGGAGGCCAAGGATTCGAACCCCGGACCTCCCTTATAGCACACACACGTCCCGAAACACCCACACACTAACCAACGGCCCAGACTAGGGCTATCTGCTATTTCTTGCACTCTCTATTCTTTTAACCTTTCTTTTCCTTTTTAGCTATAAGTCCACTTTTGCTTATTTCTGGCTTATTTATAAGCCGAATTTCAAAGTTTTTATTTTTCCTGAATTAAGCTCACTTAAAACTACTTTTCTGTATTTTTTGAGATTTTTCTCATATTGTTTACTATTTTTAATCATTTTTTCTTTATAAATCTGTTTTTAATTCATTAAAAATTAAATAAAAAGCAAAAAAATATAAATCTTTTTTAGAAAATTTTATTTTATCATTTTGCACTTAGGAAAATTAAATTTGCTTTCGTAGGGTTATTTTTGCAAAATTTGAGTTTTTAAAGAACGGGATTCGGATCCCGGTTCTCGCTTTTAGGTTTTATTTACTTTTAGCCTTCGTTTTTCCCCTATTCGTTTTTGCATTTTATTCGTAGAGTAGTAATCAAAATTCTAAATTCCTTTCTCCATTCAATTCACGCGATCACAAACGTTCTCGATTTTCAATTTGCACCTCGACGGGAGAACGACCCGGGGGATTTTTGATTTTTCCTTTAGTCAAAAGGAATTTGATTAGAATCTTTCGGAATACTTACTCACTACAATTAAATTATAATCTTGAAATTATCCTTATATATTTATTATAATTTATATATATAAAGGCTTAGTTTTAAAGGTTATCATGGTACAACAATTTAAATGTAAGGTAAGATTGCTGATACACGGATCTACCATAGCAAAGGACAGATCTGCGTACGGTGGATTCGTAGATCCGTGACATGCTTAAAAGCAGACAGAGTTGGTTTTTTTTAGCCAAATTGGGACATGGTGTTATGTTTTTGGCAATTAGAGTGTGTTGTACATGTTATTAGGAACATGTGATTCAATTTTCGGAGTCGACGTCCAAGTTTTTAGCAAATCGCGCAACTTTCATGAATTTCCCAATGGAATTTCAATGTAGTCGATCCTACTAGGAGTGTGCTATCTTTTAGCATATTTTTTACCATTGCTAATAACACAAGCATTGTGAACATTTAGACTTAACAAAACATCGTCAACATAAGTGTGAGTTGTA
>BQNB010004255.1:87416-107360 GCA_026074375.1 Tanacetum coccineum
GTTTTCGTTTTATTTTATATAAAAATACAAAAATATTTTACACTTCTATTTTTATTTTCTTTTAATATTAAAAATAACCGTTTGTTAATTGTCGTTTCGGCTCACCTTTAGATTACAAACTATAAGGGAGGTTTAAGGAGGGTTGATCCAACGAACTTCAACCTGAAAGGAGAAGGTTTTTAAAACGTTTCCCGCTTACCCGCTCCTCCGCTTCTTTGTGCGTTTTCTAGAGTGCTACCGCGCACCTTTGACTATCGGTCCCAAAAATATTTTTCTTTTATATTTATCTTTCATAAAAATCCAAAAATATTCTCCGTAACCTCTAATCCGTTTAATTCTCTCTCTTACCCTCCTATTTGTTTAATTCTAATGTCGTCATACAACCGACGTGGTTGTTTCGGGAGTGGATATCCGTTAGACGATTTATTTTGTCAACGGCATACTTGTGAGTTATGTGGGAAGATGCTCATTATGGTTATGATTGTCCACCTCAAGTTTCGTTTGTCATCAGAACCTGTGTTTCAATCAAAACCTTGATAATAATTTTCCACAAACTTCACAACAATTTCCTTGTTGTGAAAACTGCGGGGGTCCTCATGAGACTTTTCAGTGTCAACCGATGAACCAAAATTTCTATAATTCTAATTCTTCCGGTTTTGACCAATTCCAACCCCCACAGTATTCTGACGTTCATCATCCTCCTGAAGAGATAAGTATCGAAGAATTAAAAACAATGATGCAATCCTATTATGAAATAATGAGTCAACGATGTGAGCAGGAGGCTATTCTGTTACAAGAGCAGGCAGTTGAGGAAAAACAAGAATTGTTAGCTGAAGAATAGGCAGCTAATCCTTCCAAGCCTTCACCCGTCTCATATTTTTACAATGCTGACTATGATAATATGAGCACTCCGTCTACTACTTATACTATTCATTTGACCAAAAGTGCTACTATTATTACTAATCCTTCCGAGCTTACGCGACGTATCTATCATAATCACGACATTTTCTATGATGGTGATGATGACGAGGAACTTTTTCCAGATGAAGTTAAAAGAATTCAACAAATTCTTGAAAGGACTTCGTTTGATGCAATCACACCCGACTTTCCGATTACGGACTCTCTAAGTATGGGGGATGAGCATCTTAGCACTATTCCGGAAACGGAATCGGACGAATTAATAAAGTCTAGTGTTGAGAACCTTGTCCCAACCCCAAGTGAGTCCGAGGATTTATCCAAGGATTTATCCGATATTGAAAGTGAGTGTAATGTGCCCGTTTGTGATGATTTTACAACTGTCTCTAATCCTCTCTTTGATGCTGACAACGATTTTTCCTCTAGTGATGACAAGTCATTTTCTGATGAGGACGTTCCGAAAGAAAATTTCAAAATTTTTTCGAACCCTCTTTCTGATGAAGAAATCATTTCTACTAAGATAGATCCGCATCACTTTAATGCAGAGTCTGATCTTATAGAATCCTTGCTTAATCGAGACACTTTGATTATTTCTTCTCCTAAGTTTGATTCTCTTCTCGAGGAGTTCTCCGGTGAACTCGCTCATATTGATTTAATTCCACCGGGAATTAATGAAGCCGACTTTGATCCTGAGGAAGAAATTCATCTTGTTGAGAGATTGTTGTATGATAATTCATCTCTTGGACCTCCAGAAGAATTTAATTCTGAAAATTCTAATGCTATAATTGAATCTTTCTCTCCATCTCCTATCCCCGTTGAGGATAGTGACTCTCTTATAGAGGAGATCGATTTATTTCTTACTCTGGATGACTCGATGCCACCTGACATTAAGAATGATGACTATGACTTTGAAGGGGATATCCTTTTCCTTGAAGAATTACTTAGCAATGATTCCTCTTCACTTCCTGAAAATGAGGCATTTCATTTTGATGTTCCATCATCCCCTCGTCCTCTTGCAAAACCACCGGATGATAATGAAATTGAGCCCGATACGGGAATTTTGACTGTAAAAATGGTGGATGATATTTCTGAACATTATGTTTTTATGCCTAGAATTTTATCCACCCAACCCACCCTTTCTCCTCATCCCTTATCTCATCGGGGCTTTAAAGCTTTCCAGCTCATTTCTGATTTTTTTGAAAGCCCGATGATGATTTATGAAGGGAACATTCCTATCTTGGATATCCCATTTCTCCATTTCTATCCTCCTTGACCAGCTTAAGTATGGGGGATCAAGTCAGGCTCAAGACTCGGTTAACAAAAATAAGCGCTTCGTGGTGGCAACCCATGCTTATCCTAATATATTTATAATAATAGTAATGAATAAGTGTGTTGTGAGGAGGCTCACCTCTTCCTTTCTCGTGTTTTGTGTTTTGTGTTGTATGTCCAGGATTTCCCCGGATTATGAAGACTCTCGTGCTCGTAGTTTTGTCCTTCGTTCACTCGAGCTTCAATCCTTAGCATGATTATAGGAATCCAATATCCTAAATCTTATCGACTAACGTTTATATTTGAGCATACTTAATAAACGGCTTTAGATTTACGTAGAGACCCTTCTTAAAACATTGAGGACAATGTTCAATTCTAGTATGGGGGGATCTATCGATTTGATTGTGCATGCAGTCGTTGTTTTCACGTAATCCCGTTTTTACCACCAAAATACCAAAAAAAATGAAAAAATTTAAAAATTTTCAAAAATAAAATAAGTGTTTTATCACAATGTTGACTTTCCTGCTGGGTAGAATAAGAATAAATTTTGACTCGATCGAGCGTGTTGAGCTCTAGCTTGCCCCTTAACTTTTAGACTAAGGTTATAAACTTGACTAAGCATTCGCAGATCTTTTTATTAAAGATTTTAAATTTGCAAAGAACGAGAAATGATAGAGTTAATTATGAGTTAGATGCTAAGCATGGATTAGTTGGAAATCTTAAGAGCTCATAAGTGTAATTTGTGGCTTTTTCTCTCATAAGCTCCTAACCTGACTAATAATAAGTGCTATTTTCGAAAATTAAACTTGAATCAACAATTTTTAAATTTGAAATTTATTTAGTCTTAGTTTAAATTTATACTTAAATTTTCTAAAAAGAAATTTTCTCTATGGTTTGTGATAATTTAAAGTGTAAAAAAAGGTAATAATAATAATAAAAACTTTGGGCTAATAAAAGTTTACTGCATCTTGCCGGCTTACAACTGATGTTGCAGTCTTCTAAATAAGGCACATAGTAATTATCCGAGACTGATAAAAGTTTGTTGCATCTTGTCGGCTCCCAACCGATGTTACAGCCTTCTAAAAGGTCAAGAATTTCAATTGTATCATGGTCACGTTAATGCTAAGTGTAATATATGTGATTTAATAAATATAGGGAAAATCTTTTTTTTCTTAAATTTAAATATGCTTTCGAACTAAGACTATCTCATTTTAAGTTGTGATTTTTTTCTAAATAAGTTATGTATAAACGGGAAATCCAAGGGTTTTGAAACTGAAGGTCCGTGAGTCTCGATATTAGTCTCTGTGGGGTGTCAAAAGCCTGGTCACTTAGCCGCAAGGTTGGGATGTGCCGAGACGAAAGTCGCTACATGGGATGATCTCGCCTTCAAACTCATTACTTTTGGGTGGAACGTGAAGCATAGAAATTTTGCAAAACGTTGATCCATGGTTGAAATTCGAAATGGCACATTCACCTACTATATAATAATTGTCGGGAGTGAAAAGTTTCACAAGTTACAAGTATGAGTAGTGTTAGCATCTTAACTTATATTTAACGGTGATTTTGTTTTTGAGCTTGGTTTGGGACAAGTGAAAAATCGGGGACGATGAATTTATCCTTTTTGGGCATTTTAGGATTAAAGTGCTTCTTGTTCTGTGACCCTTAAAGTTATGAAAATAATGAAAGTCCATACATTCTAGTTAGTTGCTTAAAAAGAAAAGTATAAAAAAATGAGAAAAAGGAAAAATACAAAAATATGTGTGGTAATAAGTGTAAATATTTAAAAATGGTCAAAACGGGGCTTTTCAAAACTAATGATTCTTTAATTCCCCTTGATGAACACTTAGCTACTTTTTGAGGTAATTAGTCGAGGGGGATTGAGATTCTTGGTTTTCTAAAGTGTTTACTTATGGCATTGCGTGAGGACACGACAATAGTTTAGTATGAGGGATTTTGGTATGTGCTTAATTACACATACCTTTTACCTATAAAAACAAGCCTAAATGACCAAAAACGGACATAAAATGCCAAATATATGCTTGTTTTGCTTTGTATACTGTGCAGGTAACGGATATTCACTAAAGGACAAAAATGAAGCCAAAACCGAGCACGGGATTGGAAAGAGCGTAAAAAGTCAAAGTCAAAGTCAAAAAGTCAAAGTCAAAATGCCAATATGACGGATCTCCGTGTGGCATTCTTGATGGGCCCAAACCCGCACACCAAATTAAATCGGCCCGAGTTTTAGCCCATTAAGCTTTTATCAAATCAGAAAGCCAAAATTCCATTCAATATTAAATCCTGGTCCAAAACTATATACTAGACCCAATCCCAAAGCCCAACAAATACACCGTACCATAATCATTAAAATTTGTTATGCATCGTTAGTCATTGAGGACTAAACTCGGCTAGTCATTGAGGACTGTCAATGCTAGTCCTTGAGGTCTAACACTATGGTCCTTGGAACATTTTCAATGCTTTACACCGTTAGTCCTAAATGATTTGCATCCGTTACGTCCTCTATAACCTAACCCCCTTGATAAGTGCTTAATTACACATATCTTTTACCTTCAAAAACGAGCTTAAATGACCAAAAACAGACAAAAACTGCCAAATATATGTTTGTTTTGCATTTGTATTGTGCAGGAAGTGGATATCAACAAAAAGACAGAAAATAGAGCCAAAATGACAAAACTGAGCATGGAATGGAAAAGACTGTGAAAAAAAATAAGGACACAGACCAAAAAGTCAAAGTCAGAGTAATATGAAGAATACTATTGGATGCAATTCTTAACCATCTGTGGGCGGCTTTGAGGCCGGGAAAGCCCAATAGTATAATTATGAAGACTGTGAAGACCAAATGGGCCCTCAATCAATTACAGCAGCCCATTTGTGTGCATTTGACAAAGACTGTGAAGACTTTGAAGGCCCAATCTTAGCCCAGTTACAGCCAATCTCAGCCATTGTACACACAAAACCCATCACCTACCTTAGTGGGCCTTGAAAAAGCCCAATCACAAAACCCAAGCCCAAAACACTTTTTTTTATAAAACTCAAGGGCCAAAAATGTAAATGTTAAAAACCTTGTTTTATAATTAAAAATGAAAAAAATAAAGAAAAGGGCCAAAATTGCCAAGTTTGAAAGTTATTTTAAAAGGAAAAATAGAAAAACCAAACACAAGGGCTGGTTTTGCAATTTGCCAAAACCCTTCCACTTCCTTTTGTTTTATAACCAGAGGGACCATTTTTGCAATTTACCAAAACTCTTTTAATCCTTCTTTTGTTATAAAAATCAGAGGGACCAAATCTGTCACTTTCCAAACTCTTTTATAACTAAAACTCGGCTTAGAGAAAATGAACAAGAGAAGAAAGTATGAGGGCCAGTTGTGCACCATCTCCAAACATTACTTTTAAAACCTGAACCATAACTGTACCCGTAACCACCTTCCCGCCAAACACCATACCACCTCTCCCATGGTTTCTAGCTCATCCCCATGCCCCCTAGTACATCTCCCAGCTCACTCTAACCATTTCCCACCTCCCCATTACCCCTATAAACCTTCCCAGTTGACAATTTACAAAAACCCGCACCCCTTCAATGGCTGAGGATGATGTATAAAGAAATGGAGGGCTAGGATTGCTTTGGAGACTTTGTACACTCACAGCAAACACAACCCAAGACCAAGTGAAGGCTTTGAGACTTCTATAAAAGAAAAGAAGACAACCCGAATTTCTATAAGTTTTAAAATTCAGTTTTCACAGCTTAAATTAGGTGAGTTAAACTTTGAATCAAAGTCTGAAATGATTAGCATAAGGTATTTGTAGTATGAGTTTTATCTTTTTTTCTTGGCTGAATCTTGTTGCTTATAGGATAAGCTTAATCTGTCCTTTTGGTCTTTAAGCCATAAGGATAGCTTAAGTAGCTTAAAAATAAGCTTTAAAGTACCCTCTTAGGCTGTTTGGTTAACAGTTTTAGCCATAATTGCATATTTGATTTATGAGTTTATGGCTTATTGGATGTGCCTAATTTGTGTTTAGGATTGCTTATTAGGTTAGGTTAATAGTCCTGGTAGCTTACTTGACTTAGGTTTGAGCTTATTCAGAGCTTAAAAGCAAATTCATTTAAGTGTTAAGTGTTTTTAGCTTATTTTGATTTTTAGCTGTCTTAGTGCTTTTTAATGCTTTCTAGTTCACTTTGGTTGCTTATTTTTAATTAGAATAGCTTATTAGGTTTATGTGTTTATCTGAGTTTAGCTTATTTGTTAAATATTTGCTTATTGAGTCTTAAAAAAGCCTCACAGTTAGCATAATCTCATTTAGTTAAAATTTTGCAAACTGTCAGTTTAAGTTAGCTTATTTCCAGCTTATTTGCAAGTTTGATAAAAAGTTCTTTTTTAAATTTTTTTAATTTTTGCTTATTTTATAACTTTTAAAAAAAAACCAAAAAAAATGTTTTATAAAAAAGAGAGGCCACATGGGTCGAAGTTGTGACCTCTCTCTTTCACACAACACCTCAACACAACACACCTTAACCAACTGCCCTTGGTTCTTTTTCATTTAGACTTTACCAAATTTAATACTTACCCTCTTTTTTATAGTTTAAGCTTTCAGACCTTTATAGCTTATTTCCAGCTTATTGAGATAAGCTGGTGACACAATTTTATTTTTCCTAGATTCTGCATAGTTCAACGTTCTTTTAGTAAATTTTTCAGATTTTTATAAAATAGATTAAACTTTTTTATAATATTTTTAGATTAAAACTATTTTTAATTCATAATAAATTAAATAAAACTCAAAAAAATATAATTCTTTTTTTAAAATTTTCTTTTATCATTTAGGACCTTTAAAAATTAAATTTGCTTTTGTAGGGTTAAAATTTGAGGATTTAGGTTTTTAAAGCTCGGGTTTAGGATCCCGTTATCGTTTTTTCGCGTTTTAACTTTAATTGCTTTCGTTTTTGGCTTGTTATTATTTGTTCTTGCATGTTATTTGTAGAATTAGAGTCCAAATCAAAATTTGATTATTCAAACACGCGATCACAAACTTAAACTCAATTCTCAATTCACGCCTCGTCGGGAAACGACTCGGGAAGGTTTTGGATTTTACTTTGGTCAAAAGTAATTTTCTTAGAAGCCTTACGGAATACTTACTGTCTCTCATCCTTTTAGTTGATATTTAGTTATATATATATTACTTATATATTATATATACTAAAGAACCAAATCACTTTTTCTTACTTGAATCACTTGAGTTAAAAACCTTTTGAGGAGTAGGTGTTTCATAAACTTGAGGTTTCTTAGAAAATTTCTTATATTTTTGCAAAGAATAGGTTGTAAACTGAGACACCCTTTTTAAAAATTATTTGGAAGATTCACCCGTGTAAATCTTTGGTGAAACACTTACTTTTGGTGTTGAAAAGTTTAACATAGGAGATTTTCCTTTTTCTCGGTTTAGAACATCAAACTTTGCTTTTAGGGCATTGTATGATATTCTCAACTCGTGATATTCTTTTTTATTTGAAATAAGATCTTGTGATGTCAACTTTGATTCTAAAGAAGCAATTTGTTTCAAAAACTGATCTTTTTCGGCTTTAGAATCATGAATCTTACGATCCAATTGATATTCAAGGACAACTCTTGTATTTTCAAGTTTTTCAAAATATGTTTTGAACTTGTCCGTTTTCATTAAAAAATTGACTTTGGCATCCTCAAAATCTTTTGTTTGTCAAGTTAAAGTCATTTCGAGCTCCTTAATCTTTGTTAAACTTGATGTTTCATTTCAGAAAAGAATATTTTTGTCCTCCGATTCTGATTGAACATTTGAGGCATCAGAATCGGATAAAGAATTTTGAAGAAGACACTTGAGATTCTAGAGTCAAACGTTTTCTTTTTCATTGATTCAATCTTTTGAAACTTTTTATCAAACAAATTTGCTGCCTCATTTTGTGTAACATTTAAACTTTTTGTCTGAACTCGTGATCGTTTGATTGAATCAAACAGGTTTTGATAAGTCTTCCTCAAGTGTTTTTTTTCTTTTAGTAATGAAGCGACGCTGAATTCCAACTCAATGTTGTTAGTTTCAAGATCTTCAGTGCCAAACATGATTTTTGCTTCATCACTCTTATCACTTAAAACTTAACCATTTTGCACGGCTGTCGAAGAATTATTTTGAGATTTAAGTTCAAGAGAAATGCAATGTGCCTCCAGTTTTGCTAAATCCTTTTCATACTGGGCACATCGTTTTGTCATTTCTTCTTTGACATCGGCAGCTTGTTTTGAATGTTCAGTTATGGTCTTTTTGAGACAACGGTTTTCATTTTCCAAAGAAGAGTTTTGTTCAAAAATCTCATTCTCATACACATGGCTATATGACTCAGATTTGACTAACTCAAACTGGGTTTTGAAAAATTCTTACAGAATGTCCAAAATTAAACACGTTTCATCAAACTCGTCTTCAAGAGACGTGACATACTTTAAATCATACTTCATTTCTTTGACAAGACCATTTTCAAAGCAGGTTAGTTGAAGATTGACGTCTTTAACTAAAGGTTCAAATTCTTCAGACAATGGATTTCTAGCTATCCTTTTAACATTGTCTTCAAAACTCGAATTAATGAAAACATCTTCTCGAGGAGGGTTTTGCTTTGAAACATTCAAATTTAAGTATTGCCTATTTGACATAACAAAAGTCTTTCATTGGAAGACTTTCCTAAATTTTTGGATCATAATTACTCGGTTGAGCTTGTTCCAAATGTTTTTTCAAATAAACATCTCTTCTTTTCAAAGGAACTTTAGGTAATTCTTCAAACTGAGTCAAACCATATATAAAGCCATGATACGAGAGCGAGGATTTTCTTTATTTTACTTTTAAATGTTTTTCAACTTCACATTTTAATTCTTTTACAGAAATGATCTTATCATCAGAAATCAATTTTCCCCGTTTTATCAATGGTATACAAGCTTGGGACTAACTCCTTGGTTTTGTTCAATAAACTTGGGTTTTCAACATCACTTTTGTTCTCAAAACCAAGGCCATGTTTTTCCCTTTTAACATTGGCTTCTTTTGGAAGCAACATACGAAGAGTCTGATCAGTCTGTCTCGTTTTTCGAAGTTTGTTATCAAGATCGTTTATTTGTTTCAAAAACTCTTGATTTTTCTTCTCAAGTTCATTTTTTCTTTTTAAAAGGGGTTAGACATACTCATTAAACGTTCTATTTTCCCTAGCGAATGTCTTATCATTTTGACAAGCTTGAGATTTAAGGTTTGAAATTTCGTCATTTAAAAGATTAATCTTTTTGCAGTATCTAGATTCAATTGTTGTTTCTTTTGTAAAATGTTTTTCTTTTTCCTTATATCTCTCAAGCTCTTTTGTCAATAAGGCATTTTCTTGCTGATCTTCGCGATTGATCTTTGTATATTTTTCAACATCACATTTGAGGTTATTGATCAAGGAAGCAAAGAAGGCACGTTGTTGCTCATCGTCAACATCATCATGTTCTTCCTTATCTCTAACTTGATCCATATTTGGTATATCAGAAATAATATCACTATTATTTTCATTCACCATATATGTGTCAAGAATAGATTGAGGTTGCTCATGATTTTATATCCCATGAGCAAACACATTTTCAAATGTATCGTTATTTGAATGATGTACCTCAGTCACTATGTCACTGTCATATGAAGGTCCAATCTCAGCATACTCAATGTTAGAAGCAACCGTATCTACTATTATCTTTTCAGCATCTACATCATTCTCTGAACTGTTGCTTTCATCTACTTGTTCTGACGATGTAATAGAGTCATTTGTGCTTTCCTTAGCGACCAAATTATCATCCAATGCTACACCCGTAGTGACCAAGCTAGGTTCCAATGTTGCACCCTTAGTGACCAAACTAGCATCTAATGTTGTACCGTCAGTGCTCAAACTCTCTTGCTGTTGTATCTCTCTTTCTTTCAGCCATTTTCAATCTCCTTTATTGCTTGAACTTCTCTTTCTGTAATTCTCCATATTTAAGTACTCTTTCATCAATAAGCTTGTCAAGTTCATTCAGGTACAGGAGTAAATTACGTCTATAAGTTTCAGGTTCGCATCTTATATAATCTTTGAAGTTCTTTTGCTAGCATTGATTTTGAAATCCGAAGCCTTCACCTCTTCCAAGTCAAAAAATTCCTTGAACTGTGTTCTGAGTACATCAAGACAAGTCTTTGGATCACAGGAGTGAAGATTCTCTCTTTCAAGTTGCCATTGTAGTTTATTCAAATTATGGTACATCTTCTCACTGAAAGTCAAGAGTATTCGAAATTCAATTGCATATGGTATTTTGTTTCTACCCACTAAAAACTTGTTATTATGGATAGTTTCAAGATGTATCTTGAGCTCTTTAAACCATGCCATGCAGTTGGAGTGCAATTGTCTTTCTTCGAGTTGCATCTGTTGCAATTCTCTCTCTTTTGAATTTGAACTTGAGGATTCCATTGAATTCTTATGTGTGAAATTAATTTGTGGATCTTTCCATGATAAAGAAGTGTTGTGTGGTTAAATCTTGTTAACACGTGATTTTTCCCTCCAAAAAATCTTTCGCTAAAATTTGAAATTCTCTTTAGAATTCAATTCTAAGTGTAGGAAAAAAAATTGAAATTTTAAAATTTTTGCTATAATTTTAACTAGAAAATTTTGAATTTCGTCAAAAAAATAATTTTAGGCCAAAATTTTCACTATTATATCAAAATTTGAATTTGAAGTAAAAACTGATATAAAGATTTTACATTAAAAATTAAATTTTACTTTTTTTTCCTAAAAAGAAGAATCAAGGGAGGTTTGTTGTTTGTACAAATAGTTTAAACAAATACCAACAATACAGCCATCATAATGCGAAAGGAATAAACCGCCAAGACACGTACTAGCTTTAAGTCTCGTCTATGATTTATAGATTAAAGGTACATTAATTTCCACAATACACCCATATCCTCTGGTTCATGCCTAAAAAACTCATTCAGCATTATAGGATTGGTCATGCTCGATGAAATCCAAAGCTTCTTCCATGGTTACAACATTTACATGACTAACACAGTTTTTGTGAGTCACACCATATATCTTGTCAGCAACTTTCACAAGTTCAGGTCGAAATGTTGTTGTAATGAATTGCGTACTTGTCATATTTGCCAATCCCCGAACCATACTTCCAACTATTGTTCGGTACTGAGGTTTGAGTGCAGTATCTATCTCATCAAAGAGGTAAAATGGAGTAGGATCACACCGTTGTATGGAAAATATCAGCGCCAATGCAACCACAGTCTTCTGATCTCCAGACAATTGCTTCATCGACTGTGTTTCCCCTTGTCCAGTGAAAGAAACCTTTACTTTCACGCCGACGTATTTTTCAACACGCCCTTCTGTATCAGGTAAACGAGGCCCGTCCTCATCATAATCATTATCTGCGGGATCACCATCATTCTTCTTCATCATGATCAAAAATCCATGGCCGCCTTGAACAAGGTCAGAAAATACATCTCTAAAATGTTTAGCCACACCTTTGAAAGTATGTTCTATAGATTCATCCTTACGTTGATCCAGTACGGATACAAGTTCTTTGATTTTCTCATCACCAGCATCAAGTTCCTGTTGTCGCTTCTGTAGTTCTTCTCTTTGATCTGTAAAGTTTGCATACTGATCAAGTGCTTTCTTGTTTACTTGACTAAACTGCTTTAATTGTTCGTTGCACTTTTGCAACATTTTATATAGTTCCTTTATGATCTTCCTCTTGTGAATTTCAAATGCGTCTGATGATAATGGACCCAATTCTCTGATTTTCTTGGAGTACTCTTCTTGCTTTGCAAGCAAAATATGAAATGGAAGAGTGTGATTGTTTTAGATGCCAGAACTACCACAGAACTAAACTAACGTAAATTATATCTTTCTTTACAATTCAAGTTGGAATTTATATCTTTCTTTACAATACAAGAGCATGTAAAGATATAAAATTTCCAATTTCTTTTCCTTACTTCCCAACTCGAGAACATGCAAAAATAAATTTTACTACCCTTTTGTTTATTTTTTTTTATTTTGTGTACTCGATCTACAAACTCAAGAATGCAGTGAGAGTGGGAAAGATATATAACTAATGGAGGTTGATTACCTCATCACCAGCATCAAGTTCCTGTTGTCGCTTCTGTAGTTCTTCTCTTTGATCTGTAAAGTTTGCATACTGATCAAGTGCTTTCTTGTTTACATGACTAAACTGCTTTAATTGTTCGTTGCACTTGTGCAACATTTTATATAGTTCCTTTATGCTCTTCCTCTTGTGCCTGCATATATACTATGCTAATAAGGAAAATTATACAAGAAAGAGTAGCAACTAAAACAAACACTGATGCATGTAAATGTATCAGCTGATACAAAAAAAAAAAAAAAAAAAAAAAAACTCAGTTATGTCAATTAAGATGGTGGTCAAGAGTCTATGATTACATTTCAAACGCGTCTGATGATAATGGACCCAATTCTCTGATTTTCTTGGAGTACTCTTCTTGCTTTGCAAGCAAAATATTTTTCCTACTTATAAGTTGTTCTGCTCGTTTATCTTCATTTTGGCGGGATTTTTCATACTCATCCAAACGAGCCTGCAATTAGAGGAAATGTGTTACTAGTGACAATCACGGTGTGCAAGTTAAATCCCTTTATAAAGGAAAAAAAATTACCTTCAGCTGTCTTCTTTGTGTTAATTTTTTAAATTCTATTGTTTCGAATCCTTCCTATGCTTTCTAACACTCCTAGTAAAAGTAAAAACAAATTTGAGGCTTAGTCAAGAGAACTGATTATTTGATAATACAAACTTGAAGCAGAGAATCTAAAGCTCCCTACTTTTCAGCTGACTTTTCACTTCTTCAACATGTACTTTTGCATCTTGCAGTTCTTGTCTCTTTACTTCTGCTTCGGCATTCAATGATTCAGTCTCTGGAGACTGTTTCACTGCCTCCAGTTCTTGTTTCCTTCTAACAAGATTTGTTGATAAATTGGTCTCAAGCTCTGCTTTCCTTGTTTCAGTCTACCATTTAAAGAATAGTTACATGACATATATAAAAAAGTAGAGGTTCGGACTTTGACCCATTATAACTTACAAATGGGTTTAATTTGGCTGTGTTTAATCTCACATGGGTCATATAATAACGAATTAGCTTAATTGAAGCGAGTCAAATAGGTCGAAAGTCGCCAAACGTCTGTTACTAATGCAAGCAACATTTTAGATCAATTTATTCAAGATTGGAGTATTATTGTGATAATATAATTTTGTAAGATTGGAGTATTATTGTGATAATATAATTTTGTGATAATAATCATTATTGTGATAATATAACACGTAATGGGCATAAAGGTGTTTGTAGGTCAACTCAACCCAACCCATCTTGCCTTGTACTGAAAGTGGCCCATTTTAAACAAAACAAAAAAAAAGGTCTAGTATAGTAACAACAAAGTCCAGGAACGATGACTCGGCCGGTTTCGCAGTTTAGGATTCGTTCGTACACCAACGCCGGTACGATCGCGACTCGGATCGCTCGGCTCGCACGATCCTTGGATGCTATATTCGGCGTTTCCATAGCACACTCATTCAGCGTACCGAAGTCTCTATTGGTACGGCGGTTACGAAGTCTTTTGGTACGGACGTACCGAAGTCTATTGGTTACGGCGTACCGAAGTTATTGGTACGCGCGTAACGATATGTCTATTTTGGTAGGCGTTACCAATGTTTATTGGTTACGGCGTACCAATGAATTTCTGATTCTTTTGGGTATATCTGATGATCTGATCTTTTGGGTATATGTTTCAGAATTTAAAATTCAAACATTTGAGTAAATCTTTTGAGTATTGATATATATCATATGATATTTGGCATTTTGGCTTATATGTATACTAATTTAGAAAAATAATATTATTAATAATATGGTAACTTCGTACCATAATTATGTCCACCAGAGTTAATCGAACCAAGCGAACGGGGGTTACCGAAATGTTGACTTCTTCCACATGTAATTTTGTATCTTGCAGTTCTTGACTCTTCGCTTCTCCTTCGGCATTTAATGATTCAGTCTCTGGAGACAGTTTCACTACCTCCAGTTCTTGTTTCCTTTTAACAAGATTTGTTGATAAATTGGTCTCAAGCTCTTCTTTCCTTGTTTCAGTATCTACGCGGTTTGCTCTGCATGCTATGAGCATTTCTTTCAAGTCGGCTATTTCAGGATTTAATCGTGATAATTGTTCCCTTTCTTCTGGTGTTAAGTGATCAACAAGTTGTGTTCCCATCTCATCTCTTTTTTGTACCAATATTTTCTTTTACCTGTTCAATTTAAGTCTGTACATTTGCAAGCAACTTCTCCTTCTTCTCAAGAGCTTTAGAGATGTTCTGTATGTGTTTGTTAACATTATCAATGTCTTGCTTAAGCTGTTCTAGTTCTGATCTCCCATGAGCCAGCTCAGCATGGTGTTGATAGAGGAGTTGGAGGTGTTGATTGTGGAGTTGTTTGTGGATTTGTTTGTGGGGTTGTTTGTGGGGTTGTTTGTGGGGTTGTTTGTGGTGGTGTTTGTTGAGGAGAAGTAGGTGTGGTAAGTAGGCGAAGTGCAATGGGGGAGGTGTCTAGATTATCATCTAAAAATTTGTATGAGGGGGGTTTAGTTGGAGTCATGGAGCCGAAGGGAAAGACAGTTTCGTCAAATGTGACATGTCGAGAAATGATAATTTTGTTGGTGTTCAGGTCAAGGCACCGATATCCGCGATGATTGTAAGGGTACCCGAGAAAGATAGATGGTGTGGTACGAGGGGCAAGTTTGTGCGGTGGAAAGGTGTAAGGGTAACAAAGGCATCCAAACGTGCGTAGGTGGGTGTAAGAGGGTGGTTTGTTAAATAATTTTGTGTAAGGGATGTCATTGTTGATAGAGGTAGAGGGGAGGATATTAAGTAAGTAAGCAGCAGTGAGTAGTGCTTCGACCCAATACTCGGGAGGAAGACGGGCTTGAAAGAGGAGAGAACGTACTACGTTATTGATAGTACGAATCATGCGTTCAGATTTGCCATTTTGTTGAGATGTGCGTGGGCATGAGAAACGAAATTGAATTCCATTAGTGGCAAATAATTCATAGAGGGAGTTGTTGTCAAATTCTCCACCATGATCACATTGAAAGGCTTTGATTTCATAGTTGAATTGGGTTTTTACAAAGGCACGAAAGTGTAGGAGTTTTGACTGCGCGTCAGATTTTCTGTGAAGTGGGTAGACCTATAAAAAATGTGAATAGTGATCTAAGAATAGGACATAATATTTATATCCACTCATGCTAGAGACAAGAGATGTCCAAAGGTTTGAGTGAATAATGTCAAAGGGAGAAGTGACAATAGTGGTAGATCGTTAGAAAGGAAGTTTTGTTTATTTGCCTAACTGGCAGGCACGGCACAAGTGTTGAGTGTTTTGTTTATTATAAGACACAAGGCCACGTGATGACAGTGTGTGAATTAAAGCGTTACCAGGGTCGTTGATGCCAAAGGGAATGGTTATTAGTAAGTAGGGCGAAGGCTGAGGCGACAACGTGTAAAGGGTATAGATCACCCATGCTATCACAACGAAGAAGGGTTTGATGGGTATGATAATCTTGTACAGTGAAACCATATGGATCAAAATCAATGGAGCATTTATTATCGATGGTGAATTTACGTACTGAAACAGGGTTTTTAATGATATTGGGTGTGACAAGAACATTTCTAAAGTGGAGGGGGCGATATGGATTAGGTATTTGTATATGGCCAGAGTGGGTGACAGGTATAGATGATTCATTTCCGACAATAATTAAATGAAAATTACGATTAAAAGAAGAGGTATGAAGGTTACCGGTGTGAGATGAAATGTGAGAAGTTGCTCCAGTATCCATATACCATTGCTGATCACGTTAAGCCATAGGAATAACTCTTTTTTTTCGATCAATAGTGACGCCAATAAACAGTACTCGGTGAACAGTAACATCGATGAATAGTACGTCGCTAAAGAGTAACTGGTGAATAGTACGCTGATGAATAGTAGCGCGATGAATAATAATTTTTTTTTAATGATTAATGATGTGAGGTAGAGAATAATAAGGGAGAGGACGACTGAGATGAGATATTTTAGGAGTTGATCGATATAGGCTGTGATAGCATATTAGATTGATTGATTGCTTGAATGATTGCGTAATTATTATTGATAACAGCCAACCTATATATAGGGTACAACAGAATATTCTAGACTATGGGCTTTGGCCAATGAGCCGATTACATTAAATATAATATGTAGTCTAGCAGAATAATTGTTCATAAATTTTAGCTTTGAACGCTTTTTGTCATAAAACCCACCTGTCATACCACCTTTTTTGCTAACTTGATCACCTTCAACAGTAACGCAGTCCAAACCATCAGTCCGAGCAACACGTGTAGCAACATCCAAATCTCGGCAAATCACGGTTCTAGCAAAAACCTGACCAAATGCTTGCTCATACTTAGGTGAATATTTTAATTTCTTGAGAAGAGGAATCACATCAGAACTTCATGGATAGGTGACATGAGGAGCTTTAACCCTATTAAGAGGTATAAATGTAACTCTTCCACCTTTCTCGGCATTAAGATGTCGAATTACTTGGGTTGATATTTCATCGGTTTTAACCACCACATGGAATAAGTTGTTTCCAGCTGTCACTTCAACTGTAGTGAATAAATTTTCATCACATTCGAGCAGCTCAATAATTGAACCATACACTCCGGAAATTTCCCTGCGGATTCTACGAATAGTACTGATTCCCCTTCTTATGTCCCCAGGAGTAGCATGATCTAAGCTTTTCTCTGCCTTCACAACTTCTGATTTAAGACGCTCGTTTTCAGATGTAAGTTCACTTTCTGTCCCCACAAAGACTTTCGTTTATCATGAAGCTCGTCTCTCTTTGACTTATGTCGGTTAAAACCTTTGCGCTGACCAGATATTTGAGCTTCTAACGCAGTTATCTCTGCTTCACGACGTTTGGCGTGTTCATTTTGTGCTGCCAAATCTCTTTCAAGTCTACTGATCTCATCCTTAAGTAGATGTTCCTGCTTCTCGTTTGAAGACAGAACTTTCTCGTACTTGTCAATATCTTTTTGAAGCCATTCATCACGTGCAGCTTTAGATCGAAACTGGGTTGCACGTCCTTGTTTCTGATAGATCATGCTGAGTTTCTTTTCCCGTAACATAATTTCTTTTGTGATACGATCCTCCTCTTGAACTTGCTTGCCATACATGAAAGATAATAGAAATTGATATTGATTGGATTGCTTTCATTACATAACAAAACATGTCTATTTA
Organism: Tanacetum coccineum; assembly: GCA_026074375.1. Classification (NCBI taxonomy): domain Eukaryota; kingdom Viridiplantae; phylum Streptophyta; class Magnoliopsida; order Asterales; family Asteraceae; genus Tanacetum; species Tanacetum coccineum. The sequence continues at coordinate 104,946 of BQNB010004255.1, forward strand.
TAATAGAACATAGCTTTGGGAATAAGCTACTAAACCCTATATCTAATGGACCTCAAGCCCACAATGGCTTGGGCCAATAATTTATGCGTCTAACACTCCCCCGCAGTTTGAACGGGGTCTTCGATACGGACAAACTGGATGAATGTTGAAGCCGATTCTTCTTCTCTTTTTCTTCTTTGTTGCTCGTTTGCACGGAGATTGACTTGTATTTGACGACATAATTGTATATATTGCTTCGCAGTTTTCTCCATTTTTTATGACGTTTGCTATTTTTTTACGTCATGGCTTATTTTGCCTTTAGGAGGGAGCGGAAATTTGTTGGACAACTTTTGTTGTCAACGACAATGATCTTCGACAACGAAAACAATCAGATGAGAAAAAAGGGTTGATCTAGGCAACTTAACAATTTTTTTTTGTGTTTTGACGGCTAGGGTTTAGGGTTTATGCATTGAATACGAAAAGCAAAATCCTAAATTAATAAAAACAATAAAGTGGAAAAAAAACGAGATCCCTCCGGATCACCAACAAGTAGCCGATGACCGGAGGATAGCAATTTTTATTGGTGGATCTTACCTAGAGCTCTGATACCATGAAAAATAATAGAAATTGATATTGATTGGATTGCTTTCATTACATAACAAAGCATGTCTATTTATAATAGAACATAGCTTTGGGAATAAGCTACTAAACCCTAGATCTAATGGACCTCAAGCCCACAATGGCTTGGGCCAATAATTTATGCGTCTAACACGATTTTCTACCTTATATTCACACGCCTTAAAAGAAATTTCTTTGTGACGTTTTTGATTTCTTTCTAGTTACCAATTTGAAATTGAGAACTCTTGTCAAGAAATCAGGTTGTTTGATCACATTTAGCGGTGATTTACAATATCGTGTATACACAACACAGTAGGCATTATTTATCTCTTATATAATAGGAGATATTCAAAAGGTGAAAAAAAAGGTTAGAAAAATTCGATCGGATCAAGGAAAGTGCGCCATTCTGCTTACGTGGCAAGACCGAACATTCTTATTAACCGGTAAAAGTCAAAATTAGTTTCAATTTAGTCAAACTCATCTAAATTTCATCCACCAAAATAAATATGTTAAAAACATATGTGTCAATTTCGTAAAAAACCTTTAAAAAAGTAATTTATAAAATTTTAGTTTTTAAAATATTAAATAAATTATACGAAATTAAGTATATTAATAAGATTATATGTTATTTAATAATTTTATAAATTTATAAAAAATAATACAATATATATGTTCTAGTTATTTATATTTATTATTATCTGTGTATATTAAACTCATGTATTTGCATGAAATTATGAATATAAAAAGGAATGTACGAGCTACTGTTACATATAAATGAATACACGAGATTACATATACGAACGACTCAAACTATTCTTTTTTATGAGATTAAGTAAGGATATCCGAAAAAATATTTTTTTAACTATCAACATTCTATAACGACCATGTTATTTTTCTTAATAAGTTTAACTCGCGCATAGACTTTAAAACTAAATACGGCTTTAATCTTTTACTTAATAAAGGAAAACCTCAACTGGGGACTTTTGTATTTCAAAAAAATCAAATCATACTTAATTTAGTAATATTTCTTTAAAACTAAAATTTTCTTTTAGTTGTAGAAAAATAATAATAGCTAATTATTTCTTAACTTGGCAAAAACAAAATCTAAAAAACATTTTTTCACCTCACATGCATTGAAATTCAGAAAATACACATGGACCTCAATGCTATTGTACAAAAATCTAAGCGAAAAATGTAAATTTGTTAAAAAAAATGGGACTCCCTCTTCACGAACACACACCGTACATGTCATTTTTTTCCATCGTCTCCAAATCAAATATCACCTATATGAAGCACAAACAAATCCCTTTGATTCAAATCCCAACCGAGATTTGTGGTAACATATACATCAGGTTTCAAATATCAAGACCAAACTCATTAAGATCAATTCATTATTTCACAAATAGATTTGTGGTAACATTACAATTTTTTTTTAATAACTTTAAACTTTGCAATCATTGTCTGTAATTACTCACTGGAAAAGGGTACTTCATTACCGAAGTTCATCATTTCGAAGTATAGTTTAACAAGCCCAATATATGGTCAAAGATATAATGTCTGATTTATATGAATATAGATAACTTTGCAAGCGTTAATGGAAAAAAAAACTTCAATCAGCAGTCTTGCACTTATCAACTATATTTTTCTATGGTCATTAATAAAGTGTTAAAGACTATTGGCTTTAGTGCTTTATTGCGTGACCTTGTCACTTATATAATGTATATGCATGGCTTCAGGTACTAATACAATCAGGACTTCAGCATCTGAAAAGGTGAGTTTATAGGGTTGTATGCAATGATGCTACTATCGGAGTTGATC
>BQNB010004256.1:0-75000 GCA_026074375.1 Tanacetum coccineum
TCAGCATCGACAATGCACTTCTTGTTGGCCAAAAGGAATTCATAAGATTCTGCCTTCTTAATAGTGTACCAGAACTGCTGCATAAAGATTTTAGGGACTTTTGTAGAGATAGTGAATGCCTTGAAGCACATGGAATTCTTGATCACATTAATAATGACTTGAAATGTTTCTTCCTTCTGATGCATCGTGGTTTCCAGTCTAACATTGGTAGGGCTTATCTTGACCCTTTCAGTAAATGGAACCCATTTCTCATCACGTGCAGTCACTTGTTGAGTATCTTTTGGATTCATGATTCTGCTTAAGAAATAACCAATACAGTTTATATACACAACAGATATATTCTACTGACTAATTTGGTTATCTTTGATGATTTGATAGATTTAGGAATATGCTATGATTAGGTTTCATGCAAACATGTTCATATTAATACACTTTAAGAACAAGTCAACTAATGTCGATAGTCAAAGTCAACTGACGAAGTAAACTAGACAATTCCAAGAGAACTTAGGACAATCATTCAATCAGAGGGCAAGCAATACACATTCAAACATGGCAAGTTATGAAATATGACACCATAAACAAGTATTACACAAATTTTAGAAAATTTAGGCATAGTTTCCTTTCATAATTTGACATATTTCGCATGGAATGTAACATGCCATGTTTCACACAGTTTGACATGTTTCACAAGGAATATATATTAAACATGTTTCGCTCAAACTTAAATATTTCGCATGGTTTATGTTCACATGTTGACCTGTCATGTTTCGCATGGCATGCATACAGCAAGGCCTGCATTATTTGCACAGCTTAAGTTCTAAAACAATAAATTTTCACAACAATCTTATCAAACATGTTGTTTGCTTCGGTTCATACCTAGACATATTTCGCATCATAATCCAAATCCTAACTTAAAATTTTATCCCTGAAAAAACAAACAAAGTTTAAAATTCCTAATATTACAATTCATGTAATATCATCACAGAAATAATAATTACAAGACATTAAATGACTATATAGCTCGAAAACTTAGAGCATATACTATTAGATTTAGAGAGAGAAACGCTTTCGTCAAACAATGGAAAATAGGGTCCTCATAAAGGCTCAAAAAACAATCACTTAAGGACACGAACCAAATTCTATTCCAGACTTAGCCAACACATTTCCTAACACAAACAAGCAAGCATATAACCTATCTCACAAAAACGCACCTAAAGAAACAACTTTTCAAAGTAAAAAGGGTCTTAGGAGGCAACAATCTAGATAAAAGGCTATATGAGAGTAACATTTAAACTAATGATCACAAACCCACTTACAAACACGCTGCGTCTACATGTTTCGCTACATTCAAACAAAAGAATTTACCAAACTCACAAATAGATAAGACATATCACACACTGTTTCGAGCGAGTGTTTTAGGAAACCTAACAAACAAAACCCCTTACCTAATTAGAAGAAGCCTCAACTTTTAATTTATGAACCCTAAATCGAATTTTATTGATTTTCGAGTGATAAAAGGAGTTTTAGACTAATTCTTTTTAGCAATGTAATGTTAAAGGGTTTATACATGTTTTAGAAAGTACCTTGAGTCTTGAAACAAGTTTTGATTTTTTGAATATGAATGATGCGAAATGTGTTTGAGAGGGAAAGTGAGTGTTTTTTTGTGAAAAAGAATATGTGCGTGCGATTTGTGAAGCAAAAGGAGGGTATTAACCGGCCAAGTTTCATAATTTGCACAAATGGTCCTTGATGTTTATAACTTCTTTTATTTCCACTTTTAAACTTATTCCTAAGTCTAAATATGTTAAAGGAAAGACATATTCAGCCCCTAAAGATGCAAACTTAGAATTTAAGTCCTAAATTTTGCCATTTAATCACTAATAGTTAAATCTAATAACAACTTAAGCCTAATTAAGTTACAAATACATTAACTCCCCTTTAATTGATGATTCGTTATTGTTGAAAACTTTTTTTTATTCCGAGATGACTTTTGAAAGAATTTGAAAATTTCTCCCCCTCAAATAATGTCCCGTTTTCTATTGAAAGAGATGTAGACATTGTTTGAGTGATAGAAAATTCTTTTAAAATCTTTTCTAAAAAGAAACTGATATGTTTAATTATTTTTCAAGAACAACACCAATAAAAACAAGATTTCTCTCGTTTGACATAAATAAATGCACTGACACGTACACTTATTTGATATAGGAAGCATGGGTTGTATTGCAAAGCAAACACAAGCCTTTGTATGAATATGAAGTAATTCATACCCGAGAAAAAGGAATTTCCCGTTATGAGGTCAAGTTTTCTTTTTGGCAAAATACTTTCCTTTAAGTTGAAGATCGGGTTGCTATTTGAAATAATAGCAAACCATTTGACATGTTTTTAAAACATTTGAAATTCTGCTCGAACTTTATTTACAGCTTCGTATCATTATTGAATGACATTTCTAAAGCTGTAAATATTGTCGATTTTCAGAAGACATGTCATGAAAAACATATTTTTGTATTTTCTAATTTTTTTAATTTTCTATTTTCTTTTTATGGGTTTTAAATTTTTCTATTTTCTTTTTTGTAAAAATTTTATAAAACAGAAATCTTTTTGGGTTTTTATGGTTTTCTTTATTTACATATAATACATAGGATATATAACGAGTTACCACAATTACTCGTCCTCTTCGTCTGTCAGACTTTTTAGCGCTTTAGGAGACATGCTTCTCATTCTAAGCTTGTTGATAAGAAAGTCAAGTCGTTCTCGTCCCAATGCCTTGGTAAATATATCTGCCAACTGATATTCTGTTTTGACGAAATACATTTCAACCACCTCATTTTCCACTTGCTCTTTAATGAAGTGGTATCTGATGTCAATATGCTTGGATCAGGAATGTTAGACGTTGTTGCAACATAAAGCAATGACACTTTTGTTATCGCAGTATAGAGGTATCTTGTTGAACCCAAGGCCATAGTCAGTCAATTGTGATCTCATCCAAAGTATTTGAGCACAACATCCTGACAAGGCAATGTATTCATCTTCTGTACTAGATATGGCGGTGCTCTTCTGTTTCTTTGACGACCAACTCACCAATCTATCACCTAATAGATGCATACTTCCAGATGTTCTTCTTCTGGTATCTTGGCAACCAGCGTGATCAGCGTTTGCAAAAGCTGTTAGTGCAATACAAAAATCCTTTGAATACCACAATCCCATATTAATGGTTCCTTTTAGGTATCAAAAGATTCACTTAACTGCATGTAAGTGCTTTTCGGTAGGCTTTGCCTGATACCGGGCACACATGCATACATCAAATTGAAGTTCTGGTCTACTGGCATTCAGATACATAAGGGAGCCAATCATTTCACGATAACGTATGGGATCAACTTCTTTCCCTTGTGGATCTGCATCTAGTTTAGATCTCCACCATGGGAGTATCCATTAGGTCACTGGTTACCATACCATATTTTTTAATTATCTCAAGAGCATATTTGGATTGGTTAAGAAAGATGCCTCTGGGACTTTGAGAAATCTGAAGTCCTAGAAAGAATGACATTTTGCCCGTCATCGACATCTTAAATTTTAAACACGTAATCTTAGAAATTTTTTCACAAAGATCAGGTTTAGTGGAGGCAAATGTAATATCATCGACATAGATTTGTAATAGTAAGATGTCATTGTCTTCTCTCCTGATGAACAATGTAGGAACAACGGTTCCTTTAGAGAACTTCTAGGAGAGTAGAAATGATAAGAGCAAATCATACCAAGCCCTTGGTGCCTGCTTTAACCAATACAAAGCCTTCTTAAGCTTATACACGTGGTTGGGATTCTCTAGATCTACAAACCCGTCCGGTTGACTAACGAAAACCTCCTCACGTAATATGTCATTTAAGAACGCAACCTTCACATCCATTTAATAGTCGACCATGTTCATGTGAGCAGCAAATGCAAGAAATATACAGATGGCTTCGAGTCGTGCAACTGGAGAAAAAGATTCTTCAAAGTCTATGCCTTCTTCCTGACGATATCCCCTCGCTACCAACCGAGCCTTATTTTTAAACACACCTCCCAATTCGTCTAATTTAACCTTGTATAACCACTTTAAGGTGATAATCATAACATGATCCGGTCGAGGTACAAGCTCCCATACTTCAAGATGTTCAAACTCATTGAGTTCTTCTTGCATGGCTTCAATCCAGCAAGATTCCGTTAATGCTTCTTTATAAGTCTTGGGTTCAATGGAAGAAAGGAAAGCATCGAAATAACAGAACATGGTTTCATTTTGTAGTTGATGTCGAGTGGAGACGGGCCTAGAAGGATCGCTAATTACATTATCAATTGGATGATTTTTGGTCTATTTACTAATGTGTTTAGGTGGTTGAATGACTGAGTTCCCATTATTTGGAATAACCACCTGAGAAGAGGATTCTTCAGCACCAAGAGGAATAACATAGGATGGTGATTCTTTTGGAATTTGAGAAGTACTTGGTGATGGTGAATATTGATCAACTGATGTCGAGGAAGGTGAACCGGTTGAAACAGCAGAAACTCTAGCAGCAACTTCAGGAATGAGATGATCAACACATGGTGGAGGACGAAAGTATTCATCAAACAATGGTTGAAGCAGTGTATCCTAGTCATCTCTCGTTGGTGGGATAAAAGGTGTTGAAGAAGGAGGTTGTGGCACGAGTCCTGAACTCAGTGTTCCAGGAGTCATTTCATAAAGTGCGGGTCCTGAACTGCTTTGTTAAAAATCCATCGTTGTTTCGTCTTTTGACAACGCCGTTCGATAACGCCGTTCTATTGTAGAGTATGCGCTATGGATGTTCCTGACAGTTGCATTTAAACGAACTTGTATCATTTTTAGAAACTTGATGATGAACTCTAGAGCTTTATCTTTCGATTTTAAGAACTTAACCCATGTAAAACAAGAATAATCATCAACAATTACTAGAATATATTTCTTCCCATTAATACTTTTGAACGCATCGGCCCACAAAGATCCATATGCAGAAGATAAAGTTTTTCTAGGTTGGTGTCTACATATTTTGGTTTATGAGATTGTTTCTTGCTTTTTCCCAACGCAAATGTAGAACACAAGTGATCTTTTTCAAATTTCAATTTTGAGAGACCTCTTACAAGACCTTGTTTAGCCAATTGATTAATGGTACCAAAGTTTAAGTGAGACAAACGTCGGTGCCATAACCAAGACTTAGTCTTAAAAGCCTTCGACAAGAGACAAATCAGAGAGGACTTCATTATATCACCAATGGACAATGTATACAAATTAGTTCCCCGAGATCACGTGAGTAGGTCAACACCTTCAAGATTGCGAACAAAACATGTGTGTTTACAAAAAGCTACTTCAAGATCCGAGTCACAGAATTGACCAACAGAGAAAAGATTATGTCTGAGTCCCTCAACGTAGTAAACCCTTGAAACTATAACATCCAGATCTGATAATCACCGTAACCCATTATTTTAGCAATCTGATCATTAACAAACTTGACTGTACCAAGAAATTAATTGACGAAATTGGTGAGCTGAGAGCAGTTTTCGGTCATATGCTTGGAGCATCCGGAGTCCAATTACCACAGAACAATTTAGACAACCTGCAATCGATAAGAGAAGAAGATGGAACATTGGAAATAGTGGATTCCCCAGTTTGAGTGGGTTCCGATTGGTTAGAAATCCTAGATTCTATAATTTTTGATTTGCTACTCGAACCTACAAATTTTTGTTGCTTTGGGTCTCCTACTGTAAACCATAAGTCATTGAGTTGGTGTAACTACTGATTTGGTAGTTGTTTCCTTAAGGGGCACTACTTTAGTAGAGGTGAACCTAGTTAAAGGGCACTTATTTTCGACTATAGTGAAAGTACGTCCTGTAGGTTTCCATTTATATCCAATTTCAGCGTACACTTTACCCGTAGGTTTCCATATCTGCTTCTTATTATTATGCTTAGCAGGTTTTGATTTAGATAACACATTCACATCATGAACATAATCAAGAACATATTTATCATGATTTGCATCCAACAAGCATTCATTACAGATAGCACAAACAAATTTAGAATTCACATTTAACATAGATTGCATGACATAAGCATTACATTCAGTTTTGGCAACAAGATTCTTTTTATTCTTCCTAGACTTAACACTCCTAGATTGGTCTTCTACTTTATTGTTCTTGTTGCTACTTGATGAATGTGAGATCTTATTGTTCTTTGTATTGTCTGGTGGCTTTGATCCGCTAGCACTAGTAGAACCGATTACTACTATAGAATGCAACAATGGTTGGTTAGAGTCTTTTGGTTTGTGGGAATCAACCTGTTTCTGAGTGTTGCTTGAGGATGTGACAGGGCCAGCAAACCTAACTTTCTTGTCCTTGTTCTTTGGTGTGACAGCAACTAATTTCTTACTAGGTCTTATTAGACAAGGGCATGTATCTCTAATATAGACTGTTACTTCTTGAATTCTTTGAACATACTTACAGTCCGAGTCTAAGTTACTATCTAAAGGGCTTAATGCTCTAGCGCTTTCGACTATTTCCTAAAGAATGTTCACATGTTCCCTAGAGTGCTTAATATATTCTAGATGTGCATCCTTGTTTTTCAAGACTTTCGGAGCTAATGGTTCTAAATTAAGCTTGAACATTCCTGGAGCAATAGTGGTGGCATAAGGTTTTGAAATAGCAGTGTCAACCACATTTTTTCCTTTAAGTTTCCTTACTTCTTTTTTAATGCTGCATTAGCAAAAACCTTTTCTTGAATTTGAGTTTTCAAATCTGTATTTTCCATCGACTTAGAATTTAGATTAGCAATTAAAGAGTCACTTTGTTCTTTTGCATGGACACGTGACGGTTTAATTGAATCGTAAAGTTCTTTGTAAGTATTTTTCAAATGCTCTTTTTCTTTGTGTAACTTCTCATTTTCAGACAATAATTTTGCCACACTATGCTCCAATTCAATGTTTATTGTTTCAATCTCATCAATGTTCTTTTTCACTTTAGCGGGATTCGCATTTTCTCTCAACGAATGAATTGTTTCCTTTAGTTTGCTGATGACAACGTCATTTGCTTGTAGCTGAGCTTTCAAATCATTTTGTTCAAAATATTCTTGAATTTCAGGATTATTTTGATTATCACTTGATTTGTCTTTTTGAAAAATTTCTTTATTTAGTTTCTTAACAACTTCAAGAGAAATGCAATGTTGTTCGTGGTTTGAAAATCGTTTCGAAAGTTCAATGTAGACATCATTCTATTTTACAAGCTCAGCTTCAAGTTCCAGACACTTATTGCATGTATCCACAGAATTCTCATTATTTTTCTCAGAATCACAAATGATAACAGAAGAATTCAACACAATATTTACAATTTCTTGAGATATGATTTTGTCTAACATTCGATCATTTTCAATCAAAAATTGTTTATATTGAATTTCACAACATTTCATGTCGACAGAGCATTGTTCCACAGCTGCTTCCATTTGGGTGAAAACAGTTTGTACTTCAGTGATTTCATCAAGAAGACCTTTATCAAACTCTTGAAAAAATTCTTTTAACTTGTTTAACCATGGAATTATTTCAGTTAGAAAAACACTTTTTTGGTATGGTTCAAAGTCCATAGAACCTCCAGTGATAACCGCAGGGGGGTTGCTTACTTTTACCACTTTGTCAAAACTAGCAAGATGAAATCTAAGTTTCTTAAGGCTTTTGTATACAAAACTTACTTTTTAAAGTTCACTTGGAACCTCAATTTTGACAGGTGTATTTGAAGTACTAGGTTCTTCAGAGTTCTTGTTAGAACTTTGTAACCAAAACATTTGATCTGTAGACAGTTCTTGTTGTGGAACAAAACATTTTCCAAAATCTTTAGCTAATTTATTTAACTCAGAATAATTAATCGAAGTAATATTAATTTTCTCTTTCTTCATGATCGGATCATTTTGTTTTTCAACCAATTATTTAAATCGCTCTCTTGCTAAAATTCAAAAGTGTGTTCTTCAATCACAAACACAGGAAAAGAACATCATGTGTTTTAGATAGCACATTACCATCATACAAGATTGGCTTAATCCGCTGAGCTCATTTCAGACAAAAGGGATTTTGATATCCAAGAGCTTGTTTATGTGTGTTATCATAAAAACTTGTGGTTTTGTTAACATGTGCATAGCTTGTGTAGATTGATACAACTTATAGACAATGGTTTCTAATTCTTTATTTTTGTTTTCCAAAGCAACCTCTTTGTCAATAGATTTAGATTCTCTTTCTTTGAATTTCATTTTAAAACCATTAGGGTCGTGTAATAAGAGATTCTTTTCTTTGGACATGTTTAGAAAGGACGTCTGTTTGAGTGTATAATCTTTGTTTGTCAATGCAGCAAACTTTGTATTCTTCATTTGAATCATGTCATCCATTTGTGAATCAATAAACTTTTTACGATCACTTAAATCAACATTAAATCATTGTTCAAGAATTTTGACTCGTTTCTTATATCTATCAAGCTCAACGGTTAAGGATTCATTAACAATCTTACTTTCATTATTAGCCTTATCCCAATTAGTTGCATGATTAGACATTTGTTCAAACATAGATAATATCATGGACTTTTGTTGTGCAGAAGTATTAGTATTTTGAACAACGCAGTTGGTTTCTTCTAGATATGAGTGAATAAGGATTTGATATTACTATCACTTGTTTTCATCATCTGGATAGTCAATACTGGTGAAGTTTAGACATACTTTGTGGGATTCCTTGCACACTTTTAGATATATTATCATTTTGAAAAGTGTCAGAGTATTGTACCTCAGAAAGAACATCTGAATCACAACTTGAGAGATTGGCCATAAGAACCGCTTTGGATGAACAGTATCATACACCGCTCGGAATTCATAGCATCTAGATCATCAGTCTAAAAAGCTGCATTGTGTGTGATTGTTTGAGCAACTTGACCATCTGCAACTTTAGGATCTGCGAGAAATGCTAACTGCTCCTCATACAATTCTTTACCCTTATCATGTGCTTGAACAAGCAAGACCTTTTCCTTAAACCATGTTGCATCCTTTCTTCTCTTTGGCTGAGTACACTGTCTAGCCATATGCCCTTCACCTTGACAACTATAACACTTGATAATCTTTGCTTGACCTGATGTATTTCCCCTTGAACCTGAAGCATTCTAGTAACTGAACGACAAAATTTTGGACCTGTATTCCTTAAAACTTGTTGAAACGGGTGACTCTACCATCTTAAATAGTGGCTTGATTTCTCAGACTAGAAGAAGATCTGAGTTGATTGTTGGTTGAGGGATAACATGGTGTAAACACAGCTCATAAGAATTCCATTGCTTTGTTCATACAAGCAATTGGGTCATCATCAAGAAGGAATGTTGGAACAGCAAGACCTGAGTCTATTTGGGGAAACTCAACTTGAGGTTGTTGTGGAATTATCGGAGGTGGATATGCATTTTGAGTAACAGAGGGTTGAGTGTGGCTAAGGTTAGTTGGATATGTAGTTGGGTATTGTTGTGGATGATGAGGTGCTCCATAAGGGTTTGACTGTGGTGGTAAAGAGTACACATGCTGAGTAGGAGGTGAAAACTATTATAGATACTAAGGAGTGGTGTATTAAGAATGATAGTTATTGAAGTGAGATGGTTGTTGAGGAAAGTTAGCAACTAAGGCAAGTGGATCTAGAAATCTTTCATGCATTAAGCGAGTTTCATTAGCATGCACCTCATGTTGTTCAAGATAAGCATAGAATTGATCATAGTTTGACGTATGCAAATCTCTAGCTAACTTAACATCAGTAACAAATTTACCCCACTCTGGTGGAAGGCTATTCAGAAACTTAGTATTCACTTGAACTGGTTGCATGGTCATTTGAATGATGTTCATGTCATTGATATGTTGAGCAAACCATAATTAATATTGATGCAGTGTTTCACCTTTTTCGTATTGGAAGTTAAGCTACTTATTCAAGGCACAACATTACCAAAGCAATAACGTGAGTGTAAGCTGTATGACGAGTTTAGGGTGATGATTAACGAGAGCATAGATATCTGGTGGAAGACCTTGAAGAAGAATGTTGGTAGCCTTGAGATCATAATCAGCATGAAACTTTTCTTTGTTGGATAATTCTTCATAAGTCTTGGGTCTAACAGTGCCATTCTCTAGTACAACAGTAGGCCAGACAATGGGACCGTTTTCAACTGAGTTAAGTATTATCCGTCCATTATCCTTACCTTGAATGTAGAGTTTCATACGACTTTTCCAAGACTCGTACTGTGGTTTATCAAGCATAGGTGGATGGTTGTCAGCACTGGCAACAATCATAAATTCAGCTAAGGTAAACATCTTAAAGTGATTGTAGAAAGATAAGAACTTGATCGAACAGTGATAAAGGAGGATTTTGTTAAAGAGTTGTTGTTGAAGGTGATTAAGATTATTGTTCCACGGGATTTTACAAATCTTAACTAAAACCAAGAATCAAGTATTTATGGGTTTACAAAGTAAGGACAAACCCGTAGAAAAATAAATCTTTTTGGAAAATGTAATATTTCTCAAGGTTTATGACACTGTAATGTTTCTCAAGGTTTATGACACTGTAATGTTTCTCAAGGAATATGTCACTGTTATGTTTCTCGAGGAATATGTTAGTGTAATGTTTCTCAAGGAATATGTCACTGTAATGTTTCGCTTGGTTTATGAAAATTGTACAGAGTATTGTTTTGCATAATTACGTATTTTGCTTGAGTTAAATACCTGTCATAAATCGCATTAATACATAAATCGCATACATATTTCGCTTGACCTAAGAAAATTTGAGCATATTTTTGTTTCCTAGAAATGACATAAATCGCATGAAATCAACCTGTCATAAATCACATGAAACATATTTTACATACATGCTTCTCAAGGCAACATAAAGCGCTAGCTTCAAACCTGCATATTTTGCTAGCTTCAAAAACATAAACTGCTAGCTTCAAGAAAACGTACATTTTTTGACAAAAATCACTATAAATAACTCTTTTTGACGTTTATCTTGATTTCTCTTTATAATACTAGTTATCTCTCCGGCCTAGTTCTTGCTTAAAACGCTTAAACTTTAACACTTTTAAACATAAAATCCGAGCTTTGATTTTCAAACCACGAAACCAAAAAGACAACAAAAATAACGATCTAGACAAGATATAAATGCACACAAACTCATGATATCACCCCATGGCGACTGATACCATTTGTAAGATATCAAACACACAATCACGGATGACTAAATGAGAGGAACTTCTAGAGAGAGAAAGATTGGGTTAGAACACTTAGTAAGAGAAAGAAATGTATATGTATAAATGAACACAGCCACCCTCTAAAGGCATAGAGGAGGTATTTATATCCCCTTATATAGACCGGTCAACATAAGGGTATTCTTAGTTGTCCCCCCCCCCCCTGTTAGCTTAGATTGTTTCCAAATTCATACTACGGTACTTAACAATATATTGGAAGTGACCAAGACTTTTCGTTATTCTAACAAAACTCTCATACATGTTAGATTAGTTGTATCCTAAAATATGCAGTTCTTTGGTAATTTTCTTATGATGAGCTGAAAACAATTCATGAATATTTACGCGAACATTTCTCAACTTTACAAATAGAGTTTACAAAAGAAGTACAAGTGATGTTAAATGTTTTTGCGTCAATGGAAAGTGAACTTAGTGAAACACTTAAACAAAATGAGTTTTTGAATGATCGACTCTTAGAAGCAACATGTAGATCCCTGGCTGATAAGATATTTCTAGCCTATTATGGGTGGTAGATAATCTGGATAGATCCAAACTAACTACAAGAGAAACAATGACTATGAACAATATGAGTTATGCAGAAACTAACTTATATTGCTAAGAAGAATAATGAACAAAATAGAACTTTTGATTATTATTAATCTGCTAGGTTACAGATTACTAACTATGAATATTTGTGAAAACTCTTATATATAACTAGTGCCGTAGGGTTCCTTTTATACATCAAGGAAACCCTAATGGGCTTACAAAATGTGTTAAGTGATCATGAATATCTATTCTATAATATATCTCATGCATATCCACTTTAAGTAGTCCTTATACCTATATATGCTAGCAGTACTAACTTACTACTAACAGTACTAACTCTACTACCAGTACTAACAGATGTACTCAGCTATGTACTAACTTACGAACAACTATAGTACTAACTAGAAAAAGACATAATTCCTAACAATCTCCCTCTAAAATGACTGTTCACTTGTTAACCTTCTATAGTTTCTTCAGTTTGACGCTTCTTGAAAACCTGGAGGATTATCCAAACACACTGTCTACTCTCTATTCTTCTCTTTGATGAAGCTTTTCTCTTTTATTACTTTTTGTAATCTTGAAATATCTTAGACTTCTAGTCTTTGTTGATCATCACAGCATCTCGGCATTCAGCAACACCAACTAAGTTTGGCTTATAGATTTTTGGCAAACAGTCAGCCTCATAACGGTATTTGATATTTCTTTTACTAGTAGCCGTCTTGATTTAGAATAGCCAATGCTCATTGCCCAACACATGCGTGCATGATAACCATATAGTTTTGGGCAAACTATCAGCCATCAACGGATTTGAGAAGTCTTTACCAAGAGTCGTTTGCTTTGGACTAGCCAACTCTTTACTGCGAAGCATGGTGAGTTGAGAACCATATAGTTTTTGGCAAACTATAGCCATTAACAGATTTAAGAAGTCTTTACCAGAAGCGTTTGCCTCTGATTAGCCAGTTCTTGATGTTTTGTTAGACATGGTAACTGATGGCCATTTGTTGTGTGGTGATGAAACCAAAACTTAAAGATCCTTCTCTCCTGCCCCCAACAATAAAGCTTTCAGCTATCAATTGCTTTTTTGATATGATCTATGTAGATCAGATGGTACTATCACGTGACAGACTCTGCTTATCCACTTCAAAGACATCATCCTCTCAAGTGTTTCCTTTGTGAGTGGGTATTTCCTCTCTATAAGCATATGAATCTCAATACCATCTTCTTGTGTCAAAGTATGAACACCACAATTTTCATAGAAATCCCAGCTCTTAAGATTCCATCTTTCTTGATTATGCCAGAGTTCATCTTCTGTATTTGCCTCAAACATTGTCCTTAAATCTCCCCAAAGAACTAGATATATACCTTGTAGTGTAGTTGTTTCAAACCTCTGCATCACCAGATTAAATAACTCCACAAGATCCAGTCTATCAAACCTTGTCACCATCTCAGAAAAGGTTTTAATCCATCTAGAACTTCCATCAGATCTAAAGATCCTGTAGTAGATGCACTCTGCTCCATGTCTGTCAAAATGATAGAATTTTGATTGTGAGTTAATGATTGGAAATCTCTTCTCTAGGACTTCAAAATCTATTATGCCTTCTTCATCTGGAACTATCTTCATAAAAGTCTTTAGATGCTCTTTTTCTTCAAGGTCAGAATCTGTCTTCTTTCTCTTAGACTGTCTTTTCATTCTTGGACCTCCTTTTCTCTTTTTTTCTTGCTTTCATCTTTAATACTTTACCAGGTGTTTTCCTGGTACCCTGCTCAGCTGCTTCTTACTTATCTTGTACCTTAGTATTGTCAGTTTCTTCAAGAACCTTCTACACATGTACACCAGCTGCCTTTTTATTCATCTTATAAATCAATCTTTCATCCTCCTTAGACCCAATAGGCATAAAGTTTGTAGCTCTTTCTTGTTTCTTGATGTATAAGGCATGAATCTCTTCAAGAGTCCTTTTGTTCAAATGACTATGTTTAAATCTAACTGTATGTTTAAGATAGGTCATCATCAGACTTCTGAGTTGAGTTCTTGTTAGAGGTTTGTTCCTAATAGCAGCAGCTCTTTCTTCTGCTAGTTGCTTCTTCTTCTTTCAAAGAATTCTGCTAATAGCTTTGCTTTTTCATCCACAATGTACTTCTCCTATTCTTCATGAGTCAATATGACTGCTAGATCATAATCAGCATCTATTCTGCTTGAACTTCATCATACAGTTTTGCAATGTAATCCATAGATGCTTGTTCTTCTCTCTGTCTTTCCCTTTCCACCTTTGCTTGCAACTCTACTTCCAACTGTCTGGCAACCTCTGCATCTCTAGCAACCTGAGCAGCATCAAAATCACTTCTAGTCATATTCTTTGCAGGCTCAGGTTCTTCTAAAACACCTTCTTCATCAAGAGTTACCAAAGCTTTAGGTTCCTCCTATTTTCCAGGTCTCCTCCTATTGTCTTTTGCTTTATATCCAGTGTTCCCTGCATCTCTCCTTCTGATATCTTGATTCCCTTTTGATCTGCACTCTCTAGCAAAGTACCCTGTCTTGTAATAATTAAAGCACTCGACTTTGGTATTGTCAAAGCCAACTGGTTCCTTGGCATTAAACTGCAGCTTTCTCCCTGTCTTCTTGTAAAACTTCTTCAATCTCATAGAAATCATGGCCACCTGCCATTTCAAATCCATTTCTTCTAAATCAAACTCATCAATCTGTTCCAGATCCTCATGATCCAATTGTGGACCACTCGATTGATTAGCAAAGCAGGAGTGCATGAGTTCTTTAGTTTATGATGAAGAGTTTTCCTTTTGTGATTTTATATCCAGAAGAAGTAGTAGCACCATAAGCAGTACTAACATCATTAGTACTGCTAGTGCTTTCAGAAGAAACAAAAGTGACATTATGTGCACTAGAAGATGATCCAGTAGAGCCTTTAACATCAGTCTCAAAAACTAAAAGATTATTGTAGAGATCATCAAAACTAAGACTGTCCACTCCTGTCTTGGTACTCATGATCAAGGATACTTAGGACCAGTAAAAAGGTAAAGACCTAAGGAACTTCTGATTGGCATCTTTATTGGAGACACCTGCACCATGAATCTCAAGTTGACTCAGAAGACTCTAAAACCTGTCATAATCTTTGTGCAATCCTTTTGAGTTGGATCTAAAAAAAACCATCAAACTGTTGCTTTAGAATGTATTTCTGCATTTTCTTTAATTCATCATTGCCACCAAATCTGGATAGATAGCATCCAACATCTCTTTAGCTATTAGTCATCTTGTGAAAACTTTTGCTAATTGGTCTATCCTGGTATAGCCTTAAGCGAGGTGGTCCTTGCTCCTGCTTATTCTTTCTCTCTTGCCTAATCTCATTCAGCAGTTTTAGGAGGCAGAACCTTTATTACTCCATTTGTATCTGTTGAGACACTTACAAGACCATTTCCTTTTTGTATGACTTCCCATATAGGATAGTCTGTATGGCTCAAGTAATGTTCCATTTTCATGACCCAGATGTCATACTCACCTTTCTTTAGAATAGGGAGTTTAATAGTTGACACAGTGTGAGGGGCTTGTTGTGTTGATGTTTGTGGTGGTGGTGGAATTTCATCATCTGATCCTGCCATTGAATAGATCTGAAAGGTAAAAGTTTGTAACTGATGTGTTTTGGTTCTTCTTACTCAGAGTTTCTCAACAAGCTCTGATACCACTTAATCTGAATAGATCTTTCTAGCCTGCTAAGGGTGGTAGCCAATTTGGATAAATCCAAACTAACTACAAGAGAAACAATGACTATGAACAATATAAGTTATGCAGAAACTAACTTATATTGCTAAGAAGAACAATGAATAAAATAGAAATTTGATTATTATTGAATCTGCCTAGGTTATAGATTACTAACTATATATTGGTGAAACTTGTATATGAAACTTATTTCTAACTAATGCCGTAGGGTTCCTTTTATACACCAAAGAAAACCCTAATGGGCTTACAAAACATGTGAAGAGATAATGCATATCTATTCCTATAATAACTCATGCATATCTCCTAACAGTACTAACTAGCAGTACTAACTTACTACTAACATCACTAATTATACTGGCAATGTACTGGCAGTACTAACTATTTATAACTAACAATACTTACTACTTAGTCTATTTTCTTGAATCTATAGCATTATTCATCAGCAGCACTAAGTAGAACTGACAGCAGTAACTTGTATAAGTAGCAGCACTAAGTTGTAGGAACTTCTGAAACCCAACAAGTGATTTTACTCATTTAATGGTTTGCTATAACATGAGAACGGTTCTTTGATAGACACTTCCCTATTGACACCTTTGTTATAAGAAGTTTATTAAACTTTATTTTAAGAAGTTTTATCTTAGGTGACTATGGCGATAAACCACAAACATTGAAAATATGGTTTTTCTCTACAATTTAATATGGAAAAGTGTAGTTTGGAATAGAAAAATGTAAGTGTTGTTGTTTTCTTCATAAAGTATTAGGCCTCCTAGTTATGAATCATATGTAGTTCATTTAAGCTTAACATATGGTATCTTGGATTATGTTAGGGTTGTGTAAAGTGTCATGAAAATTGTCAAGCCGTCAAAAAGATGACATAAACCTTATTTGTAGTCTCCATAGTAGTGCACTTCGAGCATAATTGGAATCAAGTGGATTTAAGCCTACCATATAGTATCGCTTTATTTTGCCATGACAATTAATAAAAGTCAAGGACAAACTTTGTCTAAAGTTGGTCTATATTTGGAATGATTAGTTTTTTTGCACGGACAACTCTATGTGGCTGTATCAAGAGTAAAGAGCAAGAAAGGTCTAAAGGTGTTATGTTGTGATAAAGATGGAAATTATTGCAATTACACAACTAATGTTGATTTTAAAGAAGTCCTTCATCAACTTTGAGTTTAATCATTTTTATTAGCTTTTTCGTAATGAGTAAATACTATTAATTAGTTTTTCTATAAATACATTAGCTCATAACAAATTATACTATGTTATATCATATTTATGCTTTTGCTAAATCAATGTTTCACAATATTATTTTATAAACTCTCTTGCTAATTACATTATTTGTCCACATTACATCTCCAACAATACCTTAAAACTCCCCGCCCAACGGGCGGGCCTTGAAACTAGTGTACTTATAAAAATATACTGAAATTCTTAATGCACTTTAAAAGGTTCAATAACACTTGTTACATTCAAATTTTAAACAAAATGACTAACTTTTTAACTGATTTGACTAAAATACCCTTTTGTTTTCTTCAATCTTCATCTTTCTCATCTTCATACCCAGGTTCCGACACTTTTTTCGGCAACCAACATCTATCCCGACTATTTTTTCGTCCATCTTCAAACCATTTCTTATTTTTTTTAGTTTGGTGCATGTTTTAATTTCATCAAAAAAATTCTTTTGGCAACCAACCATTTCCTATCCTACGTTATTCATTTGGCAACCAACCATACACGAATTACTATAAATACCTCAAACACATCGTGTTCACTTTTTGCAAGTCGGAAACATACCAATCCGTTTATGGCTTTCTTCAATCATGTTCATCTAGTTAATCTATTGAAAATAAACTATACAAGAATTACTTTAAGTCAGAAACATGCCAATTCTCATCGTGTTCATCCAGTTAATAAGCTTTTATGACTTGCTTCAAAATAAATAAGAAACAATGGTTTATTCTAAGTGCAGCAAATAAATAATAACCTTTGGGCTATTCAAAATGACCCAAAGATATGGAAAGATCCTGAAAGATATAAGCCGAAGAGATTTGTTGATGTTCAAGGGCCAAAGGATGGAGTTAAGTTTATGTTATTTGGCTCAGGGCGAAGAGGGTGTCCAGGAGAAGCTATAGCTATGCGTATGGTTGGTTTATGTTTAGGGACACTTCTTTAGTGTTTTGAATTGGAGAGAATTGGTGTTGAGAAATTAGACACAAGTAAAGGGGCTGGGCTCACCATGCCGAAAGCCCAACATTTGGTTGCTAAATATAGACCTCATCCGAACATAGTGGATCTTATTTCTCGCATATAAACATTTCAAATTCGCAAACATTTTATTAAAGGTATATGAGCTTGGGCAAACTAATCTAATACACGAGGCATGCAAACCCGTGCGATGCACACGGGCTATATCTAATTGTTGATTGCGTAAGGGTTGTATGTAATTGGTTAGACCTATGCACTGCACACGTATGATATAATACAAAGCTATTGGATTTATCTTTCTAGTCACTTCTTCTCTTTCAAGTAGAAGCTCCAATATTTGCAAAATACGATAGCTGGATGTTGTAGGATTCTTTAAGCACAACAAGTACTTCAACAAACACTACTTCAATGGGCTTAGGTATTAGTTCAATGTTACAGGCGTCCAAATTTCTATCGTTGATTATGTGACAAAAAATATATAATTAGGAAAATAATTTAAAAAAGGCTAATGAATTTGGAATGAAAATAGGCATTGGCTGAGAAAAAAGTGACTTCAGTGCTTTTATCTGTTGGCACGTTCCAACAGAAATCAAAGGTTTTAGTTATACTTATGAAAAACTCACCCAAACATAACCGTGTAGGAGCCAAATCATTATGCTCATTCATTTGTAAGTTAGTGAATGCAATCTTAATTTTCAAAACAACAATCAATCAATCATTATTGATATAAAGTTATAAACAACAAAATACTACCATTCATTCTGCATTCATTTTGCAACATTCAGTCATTTAATTTATTTTGGAAAGTTCATCATCTTATAGTATTTGGGAACATATCTACAGACATACAATGTTACTAATAAATCTACTAACCATGCAAATTAGGATCAACACTTAACACATGAACTTTTATGATATATTCCACGTGCTTTGGAACCTAGGTATATGTTCTTTAGAAGATCCTTGTAGTTTTTCATATGCTGCAAACCAAAATCATCTTCCTTCCATTTCAAAAGTGCTAATATCTGCAACAATGATCTCCACATTCTTCCGACCAAGTTTCCTATATATTGAAACACCGATTTTAACTTTTTATTCGACAATGCTTTCAAAGTGATTGTACAACTCATTAAAAATATTATCAAGGGCTTACCCACAGAATCACGCACTTGTACAGTCTTGTCATACGAAAATTCCGGATCATTTTTCACTTTGTGTTCCAAAAAATTGGTTGCCTGTTGCTCTCTTTCTATCCATCAGTTGTTGCCTGGAAATATTCCAACAACGAAATTCAAATCCTGAGTGAAACTTTAATTTTTGAAATATGTAGCCCTCTGATGCAGTTATATAATTTACTACCTACACAAACATCATTTTTTTAGGCTCATGAGTTTATCTACTTGACCTTCTATGACAGATTACAAATTCTAAAAGATTAAGTATGAGTATCAAGATTTATTTGTTTCAACAAAGTAAGTGGTTCAATTTAACTCTTCATATTAGAAAGAAGAAGGCTATATATTCAAAATAAGAACTAAGGAACTTGAATGAGTCTCTTATTTTGAATACGTAACAAATGTTACATATCCTTAATTCCTAACATGCTCCTCATGAGTCTCTTCTTCCCAAAGGTACATCCCAACTCAATGCGAGGAGCATGCGTAGTAGCCAAACTAACACGAACATGCCTCTCATTCAGTTCCTAAACAAAAAATAACAAATTAAAACCTACAATCTTTAAATTCTTAAAGGCCAAAAGCATTCTCGTTTGCATCATTATATTGGAATTTTAAAAGCCGTCTTAGCTCATTAATCAGTAGTACATATTCTCGATGCACTTTTGGAATGTCAGAATTGAAAATTCTTGTATTTCTTACAAAAATCACTTCATGTGTCATAAAGCCACCTTCGTTTTTAAGATGTTAACTTTTTGCGACGTAAAAATTGAATCTTCTGCTACTTGTGGCAAAACGGGTTGATTTGGTATAAATCTATGGAATCAATTAGAGTAGTATAGGTCCATGTCCAGAGGGTTCATTTGATGATTTTTCAGATTACACATTGCTATTATAAACAAAACATACTGAAAAAGAGGCTTTGAGCTTACCTGATGAACAAAACAAAGTGTCCATCAATGTGTCAATATAGCACGGCATCCTCTAAATTCTTAAAAACAATGTTAGTAAACGCTTGGAAATCAGGCTCATGGTATCTGCCAAATCAATTCCCATGAACCATTTCATGCATTTGTACCATTTGCCACAATGTGTATACAGTTACAATCCAAGATACGAACAAAACAAATAATTTAGGAGCCATGAAATTCAAGTATTTAGTCAATATAATTCCTAACTTCCTAGCCATTTATTAAAATTTCATATCCAATGATGCAACATTAATGATGCAACACTAATAAGACATCCCAACACTTTGCATTCTGCATACATTTGATATAAGATCTGAAAACGTCTCATTGCTGTTACAAAACATTTAATCTTTACATGCTTAAGATAAGAAATATGTGCATATATTCCAACAAACTCATTAACAGAATCAAATGCGCCATAATGGATCAAACCATATAAAACCCAAAGCATTGATTACCTATAACATTCTAAAGAAACTAAACACAAATTACTTACAGATTCAAACTCGGACATATGAACGAAAGTCCTTCAGTTCCCGCACAATGTGTAACATCTCGTAATTTAGGTCAATATTTAACCCGAGCTTTAATTCTATTTTTATTTTTAATAAAAAAAATTATTTTTGCTTTTAGCCGATTTAGTGAAAATCGTCGTTTTTAGCTATTTCCACGTCGTGCTTAGGATATTTATTCGTAAAGCGTTTTAAGAGATCAAAAATTTCATATTTTAGCTCCGGAAGCTAAAATATTCTTATTTTAGTATTTCTCGAGTACTTTAACACTTTTTTAATATTTTAACTAAGTGTTTTAAATAAAAATAATGTAGTATGAATGTTTATAAAAATATATATATACATATATAAAATCAAACACCCTTTATTCTTTTTGTGTGCTCCTACAAAACTAAAAACCAAACACCCCCTTATTTTATAAAAAGGCTAGGAAATTATGTAGACAATTAGGAGATACTAGATATTGTCCATATATAAAATGAGATACCATTTAAAACACATAGAAAAACATAGTATCAAATATTTTGGTTTGCTCTCCCCTTCCTTCTCTCTGTGAACGACGAACACCACTAACACCATCAAGATGATCACTAAAAATTCTCCAATCAATTCCAAATCACTCCCATATCATTCTCACATAAATCCCCATCATTATCTACAATGAAAATAAACATGCAAAGGATTTAATTGAAGATCTTAATTTTCTTGATTTCATAGGTTTGATTTAAAAGGGAGTGTTTGGTTCGTTGTTTTCTTCAATTGTTGCTACGTAAGCCCTAATCTCTTGTTTAATTGTTATTTTTAATTCATGGGTTTATTTAATTTATTTGATTTTTGGAAAATATGATGCATGCATGTTATTGAGTGATTGTGAAAGTGATATGGGGATAGGTAGTAGCTTAGGATGGTTATAAATTAGGTTAGATTGGATTTTGGAAGTGAATTGGGATTAGTAAAATAGGACAGCAGGTTGTTGGAGTGTTGTCGAAATATTTTTGGCTTAAGATCTATGATTTTATGACTTTATTGGGTAGATCAACATACAAGGTGTAAGTGGTGCTTTGGATGGAGCCGTAAGTCTTCCGGATGACCGAGTTACGGCCGAATGAGTGAAACTAGTCCAAATGGATAACTTGCAGATAGTTTATGTGTTAATGGAATACTTTTGGCTTAGAGCCTACTGTATATTTATATAAATGGATAGGTTATAATCTCAGGTCCATATGGTGAATTGGATGGAGTCGTATCTCCTTCGGATGAGTTAGTTACACCCAAATTAGTAAAACTAGTCAAAATGGGTCATTAAATCTAGTAATGCAGATAGTTTGTGATATAATAGAATAATTTTGGTTAAAGCCTACTGGTTATTTACATTAATGAATATTTTAATATCTCATGTCCTAGTGGTGTGTTGGATGGAACACCAACTCTTTCGGATGGTCGAGATATGACCAAAACCGTGGGAACAAATTTAGAGTGTACCCAGAATTTATAATACAAATAGTTAAGCTTGTAACGAATTTTAATTAACTTGGAGGCTACTAGGTTTTTACATGGGTGAATAGTACAACATATGAGGACCATGTGATTTTTGGATAGAACCGTAACCATTCCGGATGAATGAGTTACGACCAAAATGACGAAACTAACTAGAAATTGTGCCCAGATTTTCAAATGACAATATCTTAAAAATTTTGAACCTAGGTACTTTTTTTCTAAACTAAAAGTTGTAGATAATTGATAGACTTAAACTTGAGCTTTTGAATGGGGTTCTAACTAGTTACGGATTGTGAGATATGATCAAAATGGCAAAGCGAGAATTTGTTTCCAAAACTCAGATTGTGTACTTAGGGGTAAATTGGTCATTTCACTCAGGTTCTGAATACATTAGAGTCTTTGGTTGATAACATCAGTAAACTAGGTTCATTAAGCTTGATTGAGGCGAAAACCGTTCGTTTATACCTATTACTGATTTTGAGATATAGGTCCATTAAGTCAAGGTAAGGCATAGTCACAGGGATCGCCAAACCCTTAGCGAATTTCGATCTGGTACGAGCGATCCCATTCGCGATACGGTTGCGATCCGGATCGCCAGGGATCGCGGATCAAAACCTAGAAATTTTCGTTCCCAATCGCACCCAATTGTCGTTCCCAATCGTACCGGATCGCGATCCAACACTTTGCAAATCGGCGATTTATAGGCCTCGAAAACGCGTTTTATTACCATGTAATACAAAGTGTGTAAATGGGAAGGGTGAACTTCAGGCGCGATCTACGTTTTGGATTTGAACTTCAGGTGTTTTGATTTTCCGGTGGAGTGATTTTTTTGTTGTTGCAGATCCGATGGAGTACTTTGAAAGAGGGAAAAAGGAATGCACGGCTGAAAGAAAGAGATGTAGTTACTACCCTAATAAATACATAAATGGGCCAACTCAATAACTTTTATTCATTTTTTTGGCCCAACAGATAATTTACATAAATGGGCCAACTCAATTTATTTAATTAGACCCAATGTTTAATTAATAGTGGGCTTTATTCAAATATATAATAAAATGCTTACATGATATAAATTTTGCAACATTGATATAAACTATAAAGTATATAATTGAAAACATTAAATATAATAATAAATTAATAAAAGTTTGTAAATATGTATATAATATATATATATACCTGTTAAAACTTATATAAGTATAAGTATAATATGGTACATTGTACCAAATTTGGTACATCATACCAAATTATATGATACATCGAACCAAAGCGAACCGGAATGTACCAAAATGAGACTACCCCCGCTCGTACTGAATTTTAAGGACCTCGCGAACCGCGTTCCCGTTTCGCGATCCCGTACCGAAGCGTACCGCGTTCCATGTGACTATGAGGTAAGGGCAGAATTTTATAAAGCTGTATTGTTTTAAAACAGATTAATTAACGTAAACGATTTTGTAAATTGGTTGATTAAGGCATAAGAATGGTATACATATGGAATTGATTAGTTCAGGTCCTAAAGGGATGTTTGGATAAATCTCACTTGGTTAAAAGTAATTAGAACGCCATATCATGATCACGATTTCTTCATTGCATCTTTTGGTTGTTCTCGTTGTGTGCGTTTCATTTCTTTATACTAAGTCACCATTCTTTCTAGGTGATACTTAGGCGACCGTGGTTTCACGCCATCCTTGATCTAACTTCAGTACTTACTCTTTTATTGCTTCTCGGTGAGTTCATAGTCCCATCTTTTCTCTTTTAATGGTTTTTATAAACTGTTTTCGGGGTGAGAATACATGCTCGTTTTACCAAGTAAACTCATTGATTTCTACTACATAAGCGTTACATGATTATTTTTACAAAAACTTTTACTTGCTTACTACATGATTTCTAAAAACATGTGCGTTACATGGTTGTTCTCTCATGAATTTACTAAAGCTTGAATTGCTTACTACATGATTTGAGATTAAAATAGTATATATAATATATATACAAATAACTAAAATACCAATTATCAAATAATATAAGAAGTAAGTATTCCGTTAAGAAATGAAAATCACTTTAGGAAAAGTGATGTCAAAATCTTCCCGAGTCATATCCCGACGAAGCGTGAATTAAGAATCGGATAAGTTTGTGATCGCGTGATTTGAATAGTCAATATTTTTGGTTTTTGATTCTATATCTACTTATGAAACGCAAAAACAAATAAAGGCAAGCAAACAAAAAAGGCAATTAAGGATTAAAGCTAAAAACGAGGGGGAGCTTTTTAAAACAAAGCCATTTTAATGTGTCGGATACATCTCATAAATGTCAATTTTATGTATCCAAACATATTTTGTGAAATTAAAATGTGGAAACTTATAATGTCAATTATTAATATACACTGTTCACTAAGGCATCTCACTCCGTCTTCAACATTTTGTGGTGTCATATCAATTTTTTATTCCAATGTCAAGTTTTAATAAATATTGGTATCCCACATATACTGTTGAAGGGGAGCTATCAGAATCTGAATTCATGCAATATCGTGGTATAATTTTTCTCCCCATGGAATTTTTCATGTCAAATTTTAATCAATTGGTATTTCAAATACTAAGTGTTTTATTATTTAAAATAAGGGGAGAAAATATGATTAAAATATGTTATAGACGAATGTGATCTTTAAGACTCTAAGTGCAACTCTTTCCTTCATGTGCTAAACAATTTCGAATCTCGAAGCACATGTGTAGGGGGAGTATTTGAAAATAACAATGTCAGAAAATGGTTTTATGGTTCGATCTCTATACCTAACAACCTATTAATTTCACGACGATTCTGAAGTCATAAGGTGGTTAGGTTAGGAATAAGTCCTACGATCCAACCAGAACCGGAGGGATCTACCCAAGGACACTCCATAGTTAGAAATAGCAGTCCTTAGGTATGATTGGAGAAGAATGTGTATAAGGGAAAAATGCAGACTAAGATTGAGCTAACACTGGAACAATCACAACAAGGTGTTAGTAATGACGTCTTGGTAAGCATTGAAGGGGTTGAAGAATGAAAAAGAAATGTATGGATAAAGGGTGAAAAGAAAGAAGCCCTCCTTACACCTTAGGCAGAAACCGGGTCAATACATAATCTATCAAAATCACAAAGATGATTGTTGATATTGAAGACGACATCATGGACCCAGTGATGCAATGCACAACCCTTCCCAGCCATTCGGGTTTCTCTCAAAAGAAACTTGTCTCATTTGTCACGGAGATACACACGTTATCTATTGACATCTCACTCCGAGATTGTTAATATTGAATAGGTGGCAGTCTGCTCCAGCCTCCGATTACTAAAACCAAAAGTGCACAAATCGAGTCTAGAGCCAAGAAGAGATCAAATTATAAATCTCATTAGGACACAATGTCAAAATACACTTGTTGAACACCATAAAGTTCACAAGTTGTAACAAAGAGTCCTACGCATTATCCTTGAGATCTTGCCAGAACATCCGAGTGATACTTAAGTATTCACAGTGAAGATAGAAATCCTGCTTGAGCCAACATCAAACAAGCTCTTGGTAGGTGACTTGCAAGATTCTATATGAATCAAGCTTGTGATAACTGGATATCAATTTTGGTCCAGTAAATGAATTGACGACTTAATCAAAAAGATAGTAACTATCTGATTCACTCTTACCGTGTTGTCTGCTTTGAGACGTTCCGGTAATGAGAACTAGCAAGCATGGTAAATCTAATACATTTGTGTTAGAAGATCCTACGCTTTGAGCTGGAAACCCTGTCAAGGAGATTCTTTGAATCTACCTGATCACAGGTATAGTATTTATACTATAAAACGGGAAACCGGAGGTTCATAGCACCGAAGTCATATGAATGACAGAGAAGCCATATCATCTTATTATTGCTAACTGTCTATTTTTAGTAAGACTATGGTGTTGCAGCCATCAATCCACGAAAGTCAGATTCATAAACCACAATGCTCATACTCATGCTTTCAAAGTCAATCGTTCAACATCAAGATCGTTGATTCTAAACTTCCCTACCATCAAAGAGCCTCAAAGTCAAATAAAGAATAGTCAAAGCAAACTCCTACAAGAATGTCATCGGTAGTACGAAGGAGATTGAAGAAAGAGACCTCAACATTGGGGGAGATTGTTAGCCTTAATTATATTAAGTCAAACAAGAATTTTTTTCGGTCTTATAAATTTCAAACTAGGTCTTGTATTGTAATAGGCTAGTCGGGTTCAACGGGCTTGGATTATAATCTAATATTGTCCGTGTTTCGAGCTCAAAGCCTAAGTTTAGCCAAGCCCGGCCCAAGTAGAAAAGCCCGCATGCCACTTATGGCTCAAGGTTATAAAAGAAACCCTCTCCACACATGGAGAGGGTGTTGGTTGTAGTTTCTCACACTTGTAACTCACCTTTCTCTCTCTAATCTAAGTTTCCAAGTTTCTTTCTCTCTCTCCTTTTCTTTTCTTATTGCCGGCTCAAATAGAGCTTATAGAGGAGCTTATTGAGTTTGCTTATTAGTTGTGAAGGATTAATATAAGACTAACAATGAGGGAGCTCAGGATTGCCAACATGGCAAAATATGCTGTTAGAGGTGTCAGGCGCTAGCTTCTAGAAGCAAGAGAGCGTGTGTGAATGGGTTGATTTACCATGCTCGTTTGTTGCTCTGTAAATGAGAGGGAAGTGAAAAAGATTTATAGTGTTGTTTGACCCTGTGTTATAACTTCGTTTGACTTGGACCGGGTATGACTTGGGCTTTGTATTTGGGCCAGGTTTAATAATAAGAGTTTATAGATTGGATTTAGTTATATAAATAGATTTAGGGCTTAGGTTTCATAGTACAAATCTTAATGGGCTGACCCGGCCCATTAAATGGGTACGGGTTGGCCCATTTAAAGATGTATACGCATTCGGCTTTGATTTCTCGTATTCTTTCAATCTCGTGCTTAGATTTTGTCCTTTTTGGCTCGTTTTTGTCCATATTTGATATATCCGTTACCTGCAAGACTTAAATCACAAAATACATATATACAATGCATTTTTCATATATTTTTGGTCATTAAAGCTCATTTTGATAAGGAAAAATGATATGTGATTAAACACATATCAAAAATCCCCCATAATAAACTATTGTCGTGTCCTCACGCAATGTCATAAATACACACTTAGCAAACCAAAATTTCAACCCCCCTAGACTAATTACCTCGAAAAGTAGCTTAGTGTTCAGATAATGGGATTAAGAAATCACTAGTCTTGAAAAGCCTCATGTTTTATCATTTTTATGCATTTATTATTTTTATATCATAACTTCACGGAGCAAGAAACACTAAAAGAATAAATTCATCATCCTTGATTTTTCACCCGCCCCAAACCAAACTTAAAAATGAAATCATTGTTAAATATAAGTTAAGATGCTAACACTACTCATAAATGCTAATTGTGAATGCATAGCTACTTTCCGCTCCCTTATTCCTAAATCCTCTAAAGATTTTATTTATTATTGGTCCAAATAATTAAATCCCCTTATACATATTAAAGTAAACCGCGGTATAAGATCATAAATAGTTTGAAATCCTTCTCCTAAAGAACGATATGTGAGAATAAGGTCCACATACGGTTTCTAATTTCGCATGATTTAGGGGTTATCCTTTTTATTTCATCTGAAACAACTCAACTACGAGTCCAAAGACAAAGGCTTTATTTAGATAACCACAAAGTCGAAATTTGGCTTTAATTTCTTATTATAGCACATAATTAAACCTTGACCTTTAAACAACTGACACTCGGGCGTCCCTAACACTGACAAGAACCAGTAGTCCTTATTTCGACCTTCGGTAATTTCCTCGACCTTTTTGAAGGCTGCAACATCGGCAGCGAACCAACCAGATGCAACAAACTTTTATCAGTCTCATTTATTATTCTTACTATGGGCCTTCTTTTGAAGACTGCCACATCGGCAGCGAACCGACCAGAGACTGTAAACCATTTATCAGCCCATAATTTTTTATTATTATTATTATTACCTCCACCCTTTAAACGATTGTCACATCGGTATATCGAGCCAACAAGATCCAAGAAGTCTTATTTTTATTTCGCTTCGGTTTATTACATTATTATTATTATAGCCAAATTTCAAGTCCTTAGTCTTTTAACTACCTAGACAACGGGGGCGAGCCGTCAAGAATCGGTAGCCTATTTCCCCACAACATTGACAAAACCTCGATGTGTACCTTACTTTCACTAGAAGGAATCTCTACGAAGTGACTTAAACTAAGAACCACAAAAAACAAAGCAACTGTATTTATCAACAATTATATAACGTATTATTAAGCTGATGGAAAGTCCAAAAACTCAACAATTAGACCTCTATAGCTCTTAAAGAGTTTTCAACAACTCCATGTTTAGCATCTAAACTTATATAAAACACTATCATTTCTCATACATCACAAAATTTAAAATCTTAATAAAAAGATCCGCGAATGCTTAGTCTAATAAAACAAGCTTTGCATATTTAAAGTCTATTATGGAAACTTGCAAAATCTTGGCTTTTTCAAGCTAGAAATTCGCAGTTATTAAAGCTTCTGATAAAAGATTATGCAAAAGCTTAATTTATATAAGTTAAAGGGGCAAAGCTAGAGCGCAACATGCTCGATCAAGTCAAAATTTATTCTTAAAAAAAAGATAAAACTACGTGTCAAAACACTTATTCTATTTTTGAAAAAAAAATAATTTTGGCCTAAAATCACATATTTTTTGTATTTTTGGTGGAAAAATGAGGTTACGAGAAGACAAGGCAAATGCAAGTAAGATCCAAATCAAAGATCCTCCCATACAGAACTACACAGTCTCCTCATGTGAGACTTGCCACCTCCAACTAACTTTAAGGCATAATCCAAATATTAAAGGGTCTTTAACGCAAAATCTAAAGCCGTTTATTAATTATGCTAATAGATAAACGTGAATCAATAAGCTCTATGATATCAAATACCCTTAAAATAAAAGCATGCTAAGGATTGAAGATCGAAGTGAGAGTACGGATGGACAAAACCACGAGCAACGAGAGTCTTCTAACTGGGGCAATCAGGACATAAAAAACAAAAACAAAACACGAGAAAGGAATAGGCGATCCTCCTCGCAACACACTTATTTATAAATATTATATTAATATACTACTACTAAGGATAAGCATGGGTTCCCACCCACGAAGCGCTTGTTTTTGTTAACCGATCACCGATCCTGCCTCGACCCTGGAAATTATGTGGTCCATGGGAAGGTATGGAGATATCCGTGACAACCATCAGTGGTATTGTCTACTAAAAATAGTGTTTAAGTCTATGACCGTTCACCTTGAAGTTTGGTCCGTCAGTTTGAGATAACTTGATGGTTCCATAAGGGAAAACTTAAGCAACGGTGAACGGTCCGGTCATCGGGTTATTTAGTGTTTCTTTCCCAAGAAATTCTACAATCGAGAATTGAAGAGAAGAACTCGACCACCAACGTTAAAAACGCGGTTCTTAATCTTGGAGTCATGAATCTTCTTCGTTTTCTCTTTGTAGATTAAAGAGTTCTCGTAAGCTTTATCCCGGAGTTCATTTAATTCTTTCATTTGAACTTTCCGGTGATCACCCGCGGTCTTAAGGTCAAAATTACAATGTTTTAAGGCCCAATAGGCCTTATGTTCAAGTTCAATAGGAAGATGACAAGTCTTTCCGTACACGAGCTTATAAGGAGTGCACCCGATGGGTTCTTTGAAAGTGGTACGGAAGGCCTATAATGCATCATCTAACTTATCGGACCATGAAGCATGATTTTCACCTACGGTCCTTTCTAAAATACGTTTTAAACCACGAGAAACCTCCACTTGTCCACTTGTTTGTGGATGATACGCGGTAGAAAGACGGTGGGTAACTCCATACTTAAGCATGACCTTCTGGAATTGGTCATTGCAAAAATGGGTACCGCGATCACTAATTATAGCACGAGGAGTTCCAAATCGGGCAAAAAGAGATTTCAAGAATTTAACAATGACTCGGGCATCATTAGTGGGGAGCGCTTTTGCTTCAACCCATTTAGACAAGTAATCGACGGCCACGAGAATGTACTTGTTCCCTCGAGAAGACGGGAACGGGCCCATGAAATCGATGCCCCACACGTCAAATATCTCGCATACTTGAATCGCATTTTGAGGCATTTCGTCTTTTTGCGAGATTTTTCCTTGACGTTGACATGCGTCACGCCGTGTGACCAAGTCATGGGCATCTCGGTAAATAGTCAGCCAATAGAAACCTGAATCAAAGACTTTTTTAGCGGTGTAGTTGGTACCATGATGTCCCCCGGTGGGTCCATTATGGCAAGCCGTGAGGATATCAACGGCTTCTTGGCCATGAACACATCGTCTAATCACTTGATCCGCACCAATCCTAAACAAGTAGGGGTCGTCCCAAAAATAATGTTTTACATCCTTAAAGAATTTTTTCTTTTGTTAGGACGACATCCCTTTTATAACAAAATTCCCCGCATGGTAATTTGCAATGTCAGCAAACCATGGGGTATTAGAATCACCATAAAAAGATATCATTCCAAAGGTCTCGAGAGGAAATGTTTCGGTAATTTCCTTTTTCTCAAGATCACCTTGATGAGGATTCTCTAATCTTGATAAATGGCCGGCCGCGAGATTCTTCACTCCTTTTTATCATGAATAATGACATCAAATTCTTGGAGTAGGAGAATCCACCAGAGCAATCTTGGCTTAGCATCTTGGTTAGCAAGAAGATACTTAAAAGCTGAGTGATCCGTATACACTATGGTCTTTGATAAAACTAAATAAGGCCGAAATTTCTCGAAAGCATACACCACGACTAATAACTCTTTTTCTGTAGTAGTGTAATGTGCTTGAGCATCCGTCATGGTCTTACTAGCATAGTGTATATGCTGAAAATGTTTGGTCTTACGTTGCCCCAAGACTGCACCTACCGCATAATCACTAGCGTCGCACATAATTTCAAATGGTAGGTCCCAATCGGGGGAAACTAAAATCGGGGCTTCGGCTAACTTCTTCTTAAGTATATTAAACGCTTCAATACATTATTTCGAGAAAATAAACGGTGTTTCCTTTTCAAGAAGATGGGTCATCGGCCGGGCGATTTTAGAAAAATCTTGAATAAATCGACGATAGAACCCGGCGTGACCTAATAAACTTTGAACGCCTTTGACGGAAGTCGGATGAGGGAGTTTAGCTATAACATCAACTTTCGCTTTGTCGACCTCGATCCCGGACTTTGAAATCTTATGTCCTAGAACAATGCCTTCTTTTATTATAAAATGGCATTTCTCCCAATTTAGAACTAAGTTAGTGTCTTCGCTCCGTTTTAGCATTTTGTCTAAATGGGAGAGGCATGACGAGAAAGAATCCTCGAAGACTGAGAAATCGTCTATGAAGACTTTCATTGTTTCCTCGATCATGTCGTGGAAAATGGCCATCATGCACCTTTGGAACGTGCCCAGAGCATTACATAAACCGAAAGGCATACGTCGGTAGGCAAGCGTCCCATAAGGGCAAGTGAAGGTGGTCTTCTCTTGGTCTTGTGGGTCAATAGGAATTTGAAAATATCTAGAAAATCCATCTAAAAAGCAATAGTATTCATTTCTCATGAGTCTTTCGAGCATTTGGTCTATAAATGGCAACGGGAAATGGTCTTTACAAGTAGCATCATTAAGCTTTTGGTAATCTATACAAACACGCCATCCGATAACTAGTCTTGTAGGAATCAACTCAATATCTTCATTTTCAATTACGGTCATTCTACCCTTCTTAGGCACACAATGAACGGGGCTCACACACGGACTATCGGAGATAGGGTAAATCAATCCGGCATCAAGGAGTTTGATAACTTCCTTTTTGATAACCTTATGAATTTTTGGATTTACCCTTCTTTGATGTTGAATTGCCGATTTGAAATCGTCTTCCATTAAGATTTTGTAAGTACAAAAACTAGGGTCGATACCCTTAATGTCGGAGATGTTCCATGTGATGGCCCGTTTGTGTGATTTAAGAACCTTTAAAAGGGCGGCCTTTTCTTCATCTTTTAGTTCTTTAGAAATTATGACGGGTAATTTATCGGTTCCTTCTAAAAACGCATATTCAAGATGAGACGGTAAATCCTTGAGCTCAAGCTCCGGAGGATCATCAATAGAAGATTTAATCGTTTTAATTTCCTCAAAATGAAGTTCTTTCGGAGCTAAAGGAGATGATGGATCATCATTAATAACTTCTCGAGTAGAAGAATGTCTCCCTCCAGATCAAAGTCGGCATCATCAATTCTCGGTGGAGTTGAATCATTTGTAAGACAGGCTTTGATTTCTTCTAAAATGAAGTCACCTCCCTCGAAAGGAGTGAGAGAGGGGAAATAGGTAGAAAGGATAGGATCTAAAGACCGAGAGGGATTGCCACTCGTAGAATTATCCGAAAATCCGAGTACTTCTTGAGAATACTCTTCACATGAAACGTCGATGACATCGATTTGATTAACCGATTTAGCATTATTGTAGGAGTATCTCGAAGTTTGACCAACTTTAAAGGTTATAGCTTCATCATCATCTCGGAGAGTTAATTCTTCACCATAAACATCAATCAAAGCACGTGTCGTCCTCAAAAAGGGTCTTCTGAGAATCAAGGAAACCCGAGGATCAACAACATAATCAATGACTATGAAGTCGGCCGAAAAATGGAACTTCCCTACTTTTACAAAGACATCTTCGACAATACCGGATGGACTAGTAGTTGATCGGTCTGCAAGTTCAAGAATCAGTAGAGTAGGAGTAAGTTCGGGGAGTGAGAGCTTCTTCCATATGGAAAGAGGCATAAAGTTGATGCTTGCACCAAGATCGGCCAAGGCTAAGCATTCAACTATCTCTGAAAAATCACAAGGAATAAGAAACTTGCCGGGGTCTCCAAGTTTTTCGGGCAACTTTTTAGGATAACCGTCGAACAATTCTTATTCACCGGTGTTTTAGCTAAGTTAAATAATTTTTCTTTGTTATTAAGGATACTTTTAAACATTGAAGCAAATTTCGGCATATGTAGAAGAGCATCCGCGAAACTGAGCTTGAAATGTAGTTCCCGAAAGATTTCAACAAATTTCGAAGCTAGATTATCATCTTTTTCACGAAGCTTCTGTTTGTTAGCTCTTGAAGGATAAGGTATAAAAGGTTTAGGCTTAGGAGCAACAACGGGCTCATCAATTGGAGCTTGAATTTGGACTACCGGAGGTTGGATATTTTCGGTAATCGGTTGCACCGTATCCTTTGTCACATCGGGTTCCTGCTCCACCACCTTGGTAAGAGGAAAGAAGGAGGTGGAATTGGGGGTCCGTTATAAGAAATACCACTTCGGGTGGTGATTGCTTTTAAGTCACCTCTCTGGTTAGCAACGATGTTGCTAGGAGGTGATCCCGAACCCGAAGAAGAAGCGGTGTTCATTTGAAAAAAACTACTCATCATGTTCTTAATATCATTCGTTAACTCATTCTTTAACTCATTCTTGAACGCATTGTTTTGCCTAGTCAACGTAGTATCCATCTCTTTCTTCAATTCCATCCTCATATTGCTTATTTAATTTTGCATTATTCTTATATTAACGTCATTTGTCTTCATGTAGCTCGAGAGATCGTTTGAAGGTCTATTTTGAGGCGGTGCTTGATAATTCTGGTTACCTTGATTGAAATTATTTCCTCGGTCTTGATTATAACCATGATTTTGATTGAAACGATTTTGATTATTTCGCACGGGAGGAAAATCAGGTGGTCCCATTTGATTGCTAGCATGATAATTCGGGTCTCCTTGAGGACGATATCCTTGATTCTGATTATAGGTTGCTGCGGCTGCAGAAGCATTGAAAGTATTGCCATCGGCGGCAAGACACTCATAGTAGGGATGCGGTCCACCACAAGTCACACAACTTTTAGAAATTGCTTTGACATCTCTGACGGTGAGGTCTTAACATGACGAAGCATATCATTAACGGCATTAGTAAGAGCGGCCATCTCCGATAGACATGCCATGGTAGAAGAAGTATTATCACTCACTTTGGAAACAACCAGTATTTTTGATAATTGTCAAAGCATCTCGAGGAGTTTTAGTCAAAAGATTACCACCGGCGGCGACATTCAAGGAATCTTGATCGGTTGGGTTTAAAGCATTGTAGAAAGTATCAAGTTGATGTAATTCCGTAAAACCGTGATGTGGGCATGCACGAAGGAGATCCTTGAAACGGTCCCATGCCTCACTAAACGTTTCCTCAAACTTTTGTTGAAAATTTGTGATTTCATTTCAGAGATTTGTAGTTTTGGAAGGAGGAAAAAATTGGTTAATAAACTTGGAAACAAGATCTTCCCAAGTAAGAATAGAACGAGGGGGTTCTTTTTCGAGCTAAATCCGGGCTGCCCCCTCGATAGAAAATGGAAAAAGCATAAGCTTAATCGACGAATTAGGCACATCTTTATACTTAATCGTGGAAGTAATCTTGTTAAACCAACGAATGTGAGCATGAGGATCTTCTTTCTCAAATCCGTAAAATTGTTTTGAAGTTACAAGATTTAGAAGACCATGTTTAAGCTCAAAATTCTCCGCGAGAATAGCGGGAATAACGATAGCATCTCCGTAACCCTCGGTGGGTGCTTGGAGTAATTCCGCCATAGTACGTTGATCGGCCATCGTAACTACGGAAGTCTCTTCAAGAGAAAACGGTTCGACTCTTTGCTTGGAACGTCTACGATTACGACGTTTCGGAGTCGTGGAAGATTCGACAATTAAATTCGATGAAGAGCGGGTGCGCATGCACTAAAAATAAAATAAGAGAAATAAAAAGAAAAATATTTTTGTAACCGATAATCGAACAAGTGTACGGTAGCTCTCTAGAAAACGCACAAAGAAGCGGAGGAGCGGGTAAGCGCGAAGCGTTTTAAAAACCTTCTCCTTTCGGGTCGAAGATCGTAGGATCAACCCTCCTTATACCTCTCTTATAGTTTGTAATCTAAAGGTGAGCCGAATTCACAAGTGACACAACGGTCGTTTTTATTGGCTTTTTTTCAAAAAAAAATTTGGGATTTTTGATTACTTCATAATAAAAGAAAATATTCACAAACGGAAAATGATAACTTCACGAGGAAAATGGTCTATCAAGAGCATCGCAACAAACTACAAACGATAATCGCCTCCCGACCCTTCTCTGTTCAGCGGCGAGCCAAATTGACTTCAAGATTTCTTACTATATATATAATATAAATATAAATATATAATAAGTAGTCCCAAAATATCAATAATAGAAATTCCAAGAGGCTTTTAAAAAGGATTATTACTTTTACCCAAAGTAAAACCCTAAAAAAAACTTTCCCGGGTCGTTTCCCGACGAGATGCGAATTTGAAAATCGAGGTAACGTTTGTGGAACAATTCTTGAATATCACCAATTGGATTTGGTTTTATATTTCTACTAATAATATGCTAAAACAAGTAAAGGCACGCTAAAAACGAAAGCAATTAAAGATTTAAACCTAAAAACTATAACGGGAATCAAAACCCGTTCTTTAAAAAAACTAAATTCTACAAATTTAACCCTACAAATACAAATTTAATTTTTATAAATCTTAAATGATAAAAGAAAATTAAAAAAAAAGAATTATATTTTTTTGACTTTTATATTATTTATTATGAATTAAAAACAGATTTCATCTAAAAAATTAATAAAGTATACTAAACTAATTTGGAAAATTCTGAAAAATTTGTGAAAAGTATTTTGCACTATGCTAAACCTAATAAAAATAAAACGGGGTCAATAGCTTATTGAAATATGCTGTTAATAAGCTAAAATGGGCTGAAAATTTAAAAGGCCAAAATGTGTATAAAAGAAAAGTGGTGTGAGGTTATAACAGAAAAAGACCCCAGGGCAGTTGGTGTTGTGGTGTGTGTGTAAAGCTTGGGAGTTGGGTTGAGGTCAGGGGTTCGAGCCTTGCTCACCCTTGACTTCCCTAATTCTTAAGTTTTTTATTTTGCAAAATTTTTGAAACAGCTTTTTAGATAAGCTAAAAATAAGGACTTTTTGTGAAATTACTTTTTATAAAAATCTAAAATAAGCTAGAAATAAGCTCCTAAAAGTGATAGACTTGGCTTTTTACACCAAGACTTAAAGAGCTAAACTATTGCTTTTTTAGACAAAATAAGCATTTAAGAAAACTGATAAGCTAAAAACAATTGATTACTAAACCCTAATAAGCACTAATGAACAAAAATAAGCTAACAATATAAGCTAAAACTAAGCTTAAATGACAGAATTACCTAAAAGGCTATTAAACTTAAATTTTAAACTAAAAGTGCTAATAAGCTTAAATAAGCTCTAACCTAAGTTAAATAAGCTAAAAGGGTTTAAACCTATCCTAATAAGCAAATCTAAACACAACTAAAGCAAATCCAATAAGCCAATAAGCTCAGAAAAGCAAATAAGCAACTATGGCCAAAAACTACTAAAACAGCCAACAAGGGCACTTTCTAGCTTATTTTTAAGCTAGAAAATGGATCCTTATGGCTTAATGACTTATAACACTCTAAAGCTTATACAACAAGCTATCTAAATCAGCAATCAAAAAGCATTTTGAAAATCAAATAAGCAAAGAAAAAGCTAAGTGAAAAAGCCAGTTACACTCAGTATATGCTGAGTGATCAAAGAGAAATGACAGATTTTTTTATATTTCTTTTTTTTTTTAAGCTTAATTTTTAAGGACTAATAGCTCAGGGAAAAAGCTAAAAAAGTGAATCACAAGACAAGTCTAAGACCCAATGAGCAGGAATTAAGCAAATAAGATAAAGGATTAAGCTAGAAAAAGCAAAGACAAAAAGCTTATTTTAACTAAGTATTTGGATTCTAAATGACAATTATGCTACTTGCAGACCTAAAAATAAGCTAACAAATTAAGTTCTAAAACCACAAAAAGCTTAAACTGATTAAGCTCACTGTCCAATGAGCTTATATTTTCAATTTCAAACTCTAAAACCTACTTTGACTAAGCTAAATGTGGAAAACTAGAAGGGGGTTGAATAGTTTACCGCTTTTTAATTTAAGGTTTTAAGGTGTTAATAAAATTTTAGATTCGACTTTATGTGAATTCAACTCTTGCACAATATGAACAATATACTTATCTAAACAATCAATAATATGAGAAAGTAATGTAAGACAAGAGATGAGAGAGTAATGTAAGACAAGAGATAAGAGTAAGAACAATCAAACCACAACGCAAGGATTTATAGTGGTTCGGTAACGAAGCACCTCTTCGCCCTACTCCACTCCCCGAGCACCAAACTCGAGAGTTTTCTTCACTATGTCAACAAACTCCCTTATGGCAGAGAAAACCGTACACAACATTGCTTACACCGATTTACGACACAAAGCTAAATGTCGAGTTCTAATCTTAGCTAGAACCAATCTAACACAACACAACTTCACGACTTGATCACGACTTCACAACTTCACGACTTCTTCACAACTTCACGACTTCTTCTTAACTTAACTTCACCACTCTACTTATATCACAACTATCTAACCCTACTTGGTAAGATCACCACTAATTAACTATACTTACAAAGATCCCCAAGATCTAGCTACTACACACAAATATCAAATATACAATTGATTTACAAATATGTGATATGGTTGCAACAAGATTGCAATACACACTTGAGGTGTAATACTTCTTCACTTGATGATGAAAATATTCTTCTCTTGCACTTGAGGAATTAAGCTTGGATCACTTGGAAACAAAGCTTTATGATTAAATGATCAAAGGATTTTAGAGAGGATGTGTGGGCTGTTTTGAGTAGAAAGAATGACTGCAAAAGGTGAGAAAATTGTGGGGAAAAGTCCAGTATTTATAGGACAAACTGGGGGGAGCGTCTACCTAGGGGCGGTCCCCTTAAATAGGTGGGCGGTCCCCTTAATTTCAAGGGGGCTGGCCGTGTATTTAAAGGGGGCGCCCAAGACTAGGGCTTCCCTAGTTTGTCTTTTGTGTAGGTGGAATTTTCTAGAACTTTTCTAGCCGTTTTATGTCCGAAAATTTAAATTTCAAAATGTTTATTTTGAATAAAACATTTCTTTTAATTGTAGAAAATATTTTTTAATGTTTTAAAAATGTTTACAACATTTTATAAAAGTGTGAGGTTGAATAAAAAATTTCCTTTGATCATAAAATGCATTAAGCATTTATTTATTCATACCTTTAAGTGATGTATTTGTTGAAATGAGAATTTACTACTAATTACTTGTTTACGTTTAATTTTACGTTGAACGTTTTTATATTTTGTGATTATCAAAACGTAAAGATGTGAAAAAATATTTGTAATGTTTTTAGGCATTATATTTTATCAACAATCCCCCTCTTTTTGATAATTACAAAATTTAAACCCATTAAATGTAAAATTATTTTTAAACAAGTATTTAGTGAGTTTCATGTCATTTCTCCCCCTTTTTATAGAATCAAAAAAGACATCGTTGAGAATTGCTAGTTAAGTCGACGGAATAAATGCTCCCCCTTGATGTGTGCTCCCCCTCATTCGAGGGCACCAAAGAATCGAGCTATGGTTTCTTGGCTACAAAAATGAGTTAGAACAATACAAATATTTCTAACATGTAGCAAGAAGGAAAAATATGGCATACTAGTAATGCAACCAACAATAATCATCCATTGAAGTAAAATAGTGTGTGAACCACACTCAAGCATACATAAGGAAAATAACATGCTAACATTCATGAAAATTTTAAACTACAAAGAGTCATATAACTAGTAAAGCTCCGTAGGACTTGCTTGCAAAATGATGGATGGACAATTATTTTGAGAAACTAAACATAGAGTATGTTTAGTTTGGTGAAGATGGTGGAGGTGGTGGGATGATGGTTGTTGGTGGTTGTGAGAGCATATGTTCAATATATGAAAACATATATTGGAGTTCATCTCTTAACCCAAATATGAGAGTACGATTGTGAATGCAACACAAGCATGAATCTCCATGTGCCTCAAGAAGGTTCCCAAAGAAGTGGGAATGAACCAAGATAGTGGTTAAGGTGATGGTGATCAAATAGAACATCATATGGTGATTGGTGAAAGGGTGAGAGTGATGTCTATTGATGCATTTTATTGAGTTGGAGGTGGTGGAGAAACTCTTGGAGGAGGAGATGTTGGTAAGTTCAAGTAACCATTAGGTGAAAGTGATGTTGATAAGGTTGGTGATTTAGGTATGTAGTCAATTAAGGATGAGGAAGTATCTTTGGTTGATGGTGTTTTGGAGGGTGCATTAGGAGAACTAGGTGATGATAGTTAAAATGTGGGCTGATGAGTTTTTTGTTCATCATGGGTTAAAATCCACAACAATTGTTTTGTGAAATGATGTTTGATTTATTTAGTTTCTTGGAGGCTTGGAATGGCGGCTCTAGTGGATTGCCATGTATGTTATAATGGTTGAGAATGGTGAAGAAGATGGTGTGTTGGAGAGATGATTCATTTGGAGAGAAATAAGGGAAGAGAAATGGTTTGAAAATGGAATGAGTTTGAACTAGTTTAAATTATTCCAAATTGTGTTCGAGCATTCTGGGCAAAGATAGCTGAGACTAGGTAAAAGAGGGTCAAAAAGCAGAAAAAATATTGTTTTAAACGTGAAATACTAGGGCGGTCCCCTTAAAATTAAAGGGGCCGCCCGCGTTGAATTAAGGGGGCCGCCCTCTATTGGTTCCATTTTTCACAGAAAAATGATTTTTCTCAGATTTTTGTGAGAGTATTTCTGTTTTAGTGGTTTATTTGCAGCAAGCCCTATTGAGTTTTATGAGCCTATTTAATCATATAACATACATGTAAATAAACACATTAAATAAATGAAACCAAAGTGGCACAACTAGTTTATTTAAATAAACAACCAAATGTTTAAAGTCATTCATAAGCAAACAAGTACCTTAAAATAACCACACAAAGTAATTTCCGAATACATCTATGATCACCACACAAATTGTTTAAGACATACCACATAAATGAAGTTAAAAATTGTCTTAAACTACACTTAGCCATCTAGCTCACTTCAATCCTATGTCTTCATTTCTTCTTCTTGCTAAACACTCCTTTTAGTTCCTTTCCAAATGATTTGAAACCTCCGCGCATCTCCTTATGCATTTGTTGCGTTTGGTTGAGCAAGACGGTTTGTCTTTCAAAGAGAGTTTCATCGGTTTGTTCGGAAGCGGAAGGCATTTGGTAATTTTGGTAGTTGAGAGGATCAAGAGAGTTAAGGTTGTAGGAGATGGAGTATGATATGTGAGAAATCACATATCCTTTTTATACCAAAAATGACCCTAAAATGAACAAATTGTGCAAATTATGCTTGTATATTGCTTGTTTTGTCATTTGTGATGTGTAGGTACGGATATTGCAAAAATCACAAGAAAACGGTCAAAACCGGACAAACACGGACACGGGAACAGAAAGAGTACACAAGAGCCAGAAGTTTCTAGAAAAAGTCAAATGGTCAACCCTTGGACAACCCACAAAAAGACAAAACCCTTAAAATCCCAAATAAGCCCTTAATGTTAAATCAAATTTCACCAAAAACCCTAAATCACTAACACCGTTAGTCCTTTTTTATTAAATAGATAACGGTCGTTATCTCCTTAATAATCTATAAATCCTTTTAACCTATCCCGAGCCCAAATAACATCACCGGCCCAATTCTTTTATAAATCTCATGGCCCAAGTCAACCACCCAAACCCCCAGGTCAAACAACAAAGTTATAAAAAGAAAAAGGCGCGAAGAACGTGTTACTATTCACATTTCTTCCCCAAATTACCCAGCTCGAAATTTACCTTAATTAAAAGGGATTTAACTCAATCCAACATGGCCTAAGAGATGCTCAGTACCAAGCTACACCCCAGCACTGCAAAACGTTACTCAAAGCCTTTGATTGGTCAAGCTCTTACACAAGAATGACACGCGGGATCAAAAGAAACACACCAAATGTGGAATTTTGCACTGAAATCAAGCTAAAAGAAGCCACACCCTACCCAAGGATAATGGGATTGCCAGCTTGGCAATCCGTGTGCTCACTAGTTGATCCAACGGCTAAAGATTAAGAGCTAATGATTGGCAATGATTGAAAGGTCAAGATCAAGGCCAAGGGGAGCGTATTAAAGACCTAGAAGCTTCCCTCATCTCTTATAAATACAAGGACTCTTCACTCACAGAGCATCTTCTTTTTTAGTTAGTTAGTTTTTAGTAGCTTTTATTATAGTTTTTAAAGATTGTAATTTTCATTTCAAGTAATTTCTAGCTTACTTTCAGTCAATGTAATTTCCTATTTTTCATCTTGTACCAAGTTACTTTTTTAATAAAGATTAAGTTTTCTTATAAAGCAATTGTTCTTTCATAAGTTTATCTTTTAAAGAAATATGTAATTAAACCTCTTACTATTTCAAAAGCTCAAATTCACTCATAAGCTACTAAAAGCTCTCTCAGATACTTGAAAAACCATGGAATTGGATGCCTTCTAAGAGTT
The DNA here is from genome assembly GCA_026074375.1 of Tanacetum coccineum. Lineage (NCBI taxonomy): Eukaryota > Viridiplantae > Streptophyta > Magnoliopsida > Asterales > Asteraceae > Tanacetum > Tanacetum coccineum. Next base: position 41,466 of record BQNB010004256.1, read on the forward strand.
TTTCAAGTGGTATTGAGCTGAGATGTCAAGCATTAGGATTAGACTAGGTATTGGAATTAAGCTTAAGCTATAAGCTTAAGGTTTTTGTATAAGCTCTATTAAGAGCACTCACCTCTGTTTAGCTGAGGTGTGAGGTACACTTTTCTTTATATTTTCAATTTCACCTTATTTTCAATTCATATTCTAGCTTAATTATGCATAATTGCTTATTCTGCTTATTTGCTCGCTTATTTATGTTAGTATAGCTTACTTATGCTTATTGTAGTTGTTAAATGCTAATTATGCTTAATCAATAGTTTAAAATCTTAGTTTCTTATATTTTGTCATAAAAATTGTGAAAAAACCAAAAATAATACTCCCTCCGTCCCTAAATAAGTGTCCACTATTGACTTTCGAAGTCATTTTTCTTTAACTTTGACCTTAAATTATTTTGTTTGTGTTATATAATATTTGATGAAAATCATATCCATGAAAATACATTGCAAACTCAATCTATTCATATATTTTGCATCAAGTATTATATAGCACAATCAAAATAATTTAAGGTCAAAGTTGAAGATGAATGACTTCGAAAGTCAATAGTGGACACTTATTTAGGGACGGAGGGAGTAGCATAGTATTATAGCTTTTAGTTCTGGCTTATTTGTTTGCTTAATCTGTTAATTAGTTGTGTTATAAGCTTGTTGTTATCTGGTCTTAAGATGTTAAGCCTTATCTATCAGTTTCTCAAGCTTAATATGGTGACAAAATTCCTAAAGGGGTGTTTGGATCAAGACCAGTATTAACTATAAGTTAATACTTGTAGTGGTTTTACCTCTTTAAGTAAATTTTGATCTCTCATATCTTAGATTTAAGAACTAGTTTTAAGGTTTTATTGAATATTAATAAGTTTTAAATCAGTTAATAATTAATAGCTTGAACCTGTTAGCATTATTTCCATTAGATATGCATTTTTAGCTCAATTAGTTTCTAGTTGTTTACATTTCCTCATTTGATCTTAATTTGGTGTTAAATTAGTATAGAAGTAAGTATCATAGCTTGCACTTGTAGGATTTTAAGTTTTGGTTCTTATTGATGTCAATTGCTTCAGCAACAAAAACAGACAAACAGCCACTTTTAAGCTCATTTATCAGAGGGTAATAATAGATTTTAGAATTTGATTTTAAGAGCACAAGAAGATTGTAGGGAATACTAAATTTGTTTAAGTTTTGTTTGAAATAAATTGTTTATTAAGTCATCTGTTTTTAAGCTTAAATTTAGCATTTTGTCTTTTTGAAAAATAAAAAAAATGTACACTCAGCAGTCACTGAGTATACAAGTCTTTTTCAACCAACATTTTCTTAGTCTTGTTAGATTTCAAAATAGTTTTTAAAAGCTGTTTCAAGCAGCTTATAGGTCAAGGTTTAAGGTAGCATAAGCTAATTTTTTATAAGGTTCCTTTAGCTTATTAAAATGAAGCTCAAAATTGCTCAATCTGCCTGTTTGGTTTAAAGAATTAGTATAAGTGCTTATTTGATTTTGCAGCTTATGGCTTATCCTTTTTGCTTGTTTTTAGCTCAAATTAGCTTATTAGGTTAGACTTAGGGTAGTGATAGCTTATTAGTTATAAGTTTAGCTTATTTTAGTTTTTAGCTAGCATAAGTATAGTTAAAAGCAAAATTTTCTTCTAAGTGTTGTCTGTTAGCTATTAAGCTCTTTTCCAGCTTATTTTCTAGTTTTAAAAAAGGTTGTTTACACAAAAGTTATTAGTTTTTAGCTTATTTACAACTTTGTTTTTGAATGTTTTGGAAAAAAATAGCAAAAAACAAGAGGCAGGATTCGAACCTGTGTCTTCTTGCTTTACACACACAAGTCCCACAAAAAAACACACTGTCCATCGCGCCCTTGGGTCTTTTTCAAACATTATTTGCTTTATTAATTTCTTAAACACTCTTTGTTTTCCTTTTTAGTTATATAAGTCGTAGCTTAGTATCAGCTTATTAGGGCTTATCGTTTCAGCTTATTTTCATTCATCATTTTTATAAAATCCGGCACTACTTTTTACACTTTTAGTAATTTTTCCAAATTTTTAGAAATAGATTTAGTATTTTTAATCATTTTTCTTTATTAAAAACTTTAAAAAATCATAAAAAATAGAAAAATAATCAAAAAAATAATTTTCTTTTTTATAAAATTTTCTTTAATCATATTTTAGGCTTAGGTCTGAAATTTATTTTCGTAGAGTCAAATTTTTGAAAATTCACTTTTTAAAGAACGGGATCTTGTTCTCGTTCTCGTTTTCTTTAATTTTAGCTTTAATCACCCTCGTTTTAGAATTTCCTTAGCTTTTACTTATTATCTAGTTAATTAGGATTAGAAAAAGTTTAGAAAATCATTTAGGATTAAAATTTAGTGTACTTGCTTATTTGTCGTGTTTTATTAAATTCCCGTTAACGTTTTTCGCAGTTAGTTTTAATCATGCCTTTATTTGCTCACTATTAGGATTTTAGAAAACAATCATCTTTGAACCAATTCAAGTCATTGTCCAAATAACAAACGAGGTCTCAATTTCATAAGTCTTTGGGAAAACGACCCGGTAATCACTTACCGGTAAAACGTAGCTATTTTTGTGTAGATTTTTACTTTAAATCTTTGTCCTCAAGGATTTTTAGTAAATTTCTTTATACTTTGATATATTACGTATATATACTTGAACCAACATTAAGTTTTTGGCGCCGCTGCCGGGGATTTGTGATTAGGATTCCTTCGTTTGTTTTGCTGATCGTGATTTGGAGAACATTTCGTCTTCGAAAGTTACGTCTTTTGAAAAAAATCAAAAATACAAAAAAATTAAAAATATAAAAAGTAAAAAATATTTTTCTTTTTCTTTTTACTATAAGTAGAAGTTTAATAAATAATAAAAAATACAAAAATATTTGCTCTTCTGGATTTTTCGATTTTTATTCTCTTAATTACTAAAATACACATCAATTTAATTCTCTTACTGGAGAATTTGTAAATATTCCATTAATAAGTTCTCGAATTTAAGATTCAAAATTTACCGTTTTGTGTCACTTACAAAAAAGGCGCACCTCTTTTGTGAAATAGGCTATTAGGAGGGTTGTTCCACGGAACTACGACCCCGAAGGACAAACGTTTTTAAGGTGATATCATTCCCACTAAAACGTCCCCCGTTTGCAGTTTTACTTAAGGGAGTTACCCTGAGTTTTTGTTGATCTATTCGTAAAAACCAAAAATATTTTTTGTATATATATGTTTTCTCGCTTCATTTTGTTTTTTGTTTAGGTGCATGCCACACTAGAAATATCCAATTTTCCCAAATAAATTCGAAAGTAACCATTCCGAGACGTCAAATAGAGGACGTGCTCTAAACATAGTCCAAAACCCGAGCTTCGTACTGATCGTTGAAGTTGCAACCTGGCGGGAACGTACAATGGAAGAGCTACTCCTTGGCAACCCACGGAAGGGTACATAATCTAATCGTTTTACCATAAAATTAAATGAGGATCATTTTGAGATAAGACAATATTGTACAACTAGCACAAGCTAGCCCTTTCATGTTTATGAGAGGGAAATCCCCCATGCTCATATTAATAGTTTCAAAAGGATTACCTCGACTTTACAATTTAGAGATGTGCCGAACGATGTTATTAAGCTAATGATGTTTCCATATTCACTCGAGGGGGCCGCTAAAGTTTGGTACGAGAAAGAACCACCTAATTCGATCTTGACTTGGGAGGATCTCGTAACCAAATTTGTGAATCAATTTTTCCCTCCTTCGAAAACCACTCACTTAAAGAATGAAATTTCTCATTTTACACAAAAATTCGAGGAAACTTTTAGGAAAGCCCGGAACGATTTAAGGAAAATGTTAGAGCTTTTCCCCCACCATGGATTTACATGAGTTAACTTAAGTTGATCCTTCTATAAACGGTTTATAAACAAAGATAAGGAATCAAGACTCCTTAAATGTCGCGGCGGGTGGAAATCTTTTGAGTAAGACGACTAGAGAGGCTTTGAACATAATTGAGAATAAATCAAAAGTTCGTTATTCACGTAATAAATCGAATGTTTCTAGGATGAATACGACTTCTAGGGAAAGTGTTAGTAAAACGGATGAAAGAATTGATAAGCTTGCGGATCAAATTTCGACCTTAGTTGAAATTGTTTCTAAAAAAGTTGTCACTCCCGCTCCGGTTAAAGCGGTTGAGGAAATTTGTGTTACTTGTAGTGGGCCTCATGCTTGGTACAATTGTCCTAATACCGATAGTAATCAATCTAGTGTTTGTGCGGCAACGGGTACTTACAATCAAGTTAACCCTCCAAATCGTGCTAGCAACTACATGGCACCACCAGGTTTTGCTCCGGTGCAAAACAATGGTCAAAATAGGTTTAATCAAAATCAAGGTCAAGGGAATAATTTTAATCGGGGAAATAATTTTCATGGTAATCAAGGTTTTCAAGCTTCAAATAATCATGCACCAAATTTTCAAAACCAAGGTCCAATTACTCATGCTCCAAATTTTCAAAATCAAGGATTTCAAAACCCACCTTTTCAAGCTCATAATAATCAAGTTCAACAAGGAATTCCAAATGAATTTTCAGCTTATGCAAAAGCTAATGAGTCATTAATGAGAAATTTGCAAAGTCAAATTAATGAATTAAGGGGGAATTTTAGTAAACAAGAAGAAAATCTTAGGAGAAATCTAGGAAATGATATGAGAAGTATTTTAGGAAGTTTCTTTCAAAACCAAGCCTCAACTTCGGGTACTCTTCCGAGTAATACCATTCCAAACCCGAAGGGTGAGATGAAAGCGATCACTACTCGAAGTGGTGTTACTTACGAGGGACCCTCGATTCCTACTAATCCTTCTCTTAAAAAGGAGTAATAAACGAGAAATCCGAGAGACAACGGATAGGATCCAGCACTAATTTCCAAGGAAGTACCGCTCACATCCTACCTCCGGTTAACCCCATTCCGATTCCGGAACCCGATGTTCCGAAGACTTTACCTAAGCCGAATATTCCATATCCTTCGCTACGTAATGATCAAAAATCCCGTGAAAAAGCTTCGTATCAAAAAGAGAAGATTTTTCAAATGTTTCAAGATTTACGCTTTGACATTAGCTTCGCGGATGCTTTACTTTTGATGCCAAGATACGATTAGGAATTTGCTTATGAATAAGGAAAAGTTGCTTGAATTAGCTAAAATACCGTTGAACGAGAATTGCTTGGCGATGCTCCTCAAAAAGCTTCCCGAAAAGCTTGGAGATCCCGGCAAGTTTCTTATTCCATGTGATTTCCTGAGAATGGATGTATGTCACGCCTTGGCCGATCTTGGCGCGAGCATAAATCTTATGCCCCTTTCTATTTGGAAAAAGTTTCTTTACCCGAACTTACAGCGAACCTCTTATGACTTCAGACTTAGCGGATCGATCTATTACTCATCCTAAAGACTCTCCGAAGACGGTTATGTTAAAGTGGTAATATTTCATTTGCCTACGACTTTGTTGTTTTGATTTTAAAGGCTGATTCCTCGAGTTACTCTCATACTTGGGAGATTTTATTGAGACTGGTCGTGCCTTAATTGATGTTTATGGAGAAGAAATAATCCTTCGAGTTAATAACGAAGCCGTCACTTTTAATCTCAATCAAACTACGCGATACTCCTCGACATATGATGATTCGTCGATAAACCGAATTAACGTCATTGATATGGCTTGTGAGGATTTTTCTCAAGAAGTACTTGGTTTTTCGAATAATTCTTCAGGTGGCAATCCCACTCCGTCTTCGACCCAGATTCTTTCTTCTACTAACCCCCTATCGATCACGGGTCCGTTTTTGAAGATGAGAATTTTATTTTGGAAGAAATCGAGACTTTCTTACAAACTCCGGATGAGTTTACTGATTTGGATGATGATTTCTACGACACGGAGGGAGATATTCTTTACCTTGAGCAATTGTTAAATGAAGACCCATCTCTGACTCTCCCTCACAAAAAGAAGGAAAGACCAAAGCAAAGTTGAAGTAATCAAAGAGGCAAAACCTTACAATTGAAATGCCTCCGAATTGCGAGTTTAAAAGACTTACATCTCATTTAGAATATGGCTTTACATAGAAGAAAACTACAAAGTTACCCGTGATATATATGCAAAAGGTTTAAAAGATGATGAAAGAAGCTCTCTTAAAGGTGCTTAAATCAATAACAACAGGGCCATGGCATAAAAAATCACGACATCAAGGTATGCGACCCTCGTTTTGTACTCACAAAATCTTGATGGAGGATGATTACAAACCCACGGTTCAAAGTCAAAGACGGGTTAACCCAAAAATTCACGAGGTAATAAAAAAGGAGGTCCTAAAACTTCTTGATGCCGAAATGATTTTTACCTCGATCATATCCCGACAGCCTATGGTGTTAGTACCCGTGCATTAATGTTTCCCGAAAAAGGTGGTATAAATCAGTTGAATAGATAACGTGTGTATCTCCGTGACAAATGAGACAAGTTTCTGTTGAGAGAAACCCGAATGGCTGGGGAGGGTTGTGCATTGCATCACTGGGTCCATGATGTCGTCTTCAATATCAGCAATCAACATTGTGATTCTGACAGCATATGTATTGACCCAGTTTCTGCCTAAGTTGTGTGGAGGGCTTCTTTCTTTTCACCCTTTATCCATACATTTCTTTTTAATTCTTCAACCCCTTTAATGCTTACCAAGACGTCATTACTAACACCTTGTTATGATTGTTCCAGTGTTAGCTCAATCTTAGTCGGCATTCTTCCCTTATACACATTCATCTCCAATCATACCTAAGGACTGCTATTTCTAACTATGGAGTGTCCTTGGGTAGATCCCTCCGGTTCTGGTTGGATCATAGGACAAATACCTAACCTTACCACCTTATGACTTCAGAATCGTCGTGAAATAAGATGTTGTAGGGTATGAGATCGTAACCATAAAACCTTTTTCAAAGAGTATCAAGCACTTTGAGTCGATAAGATCACTTATTATTTTCAAGATCACATTTTAACTACATTTCTCCCCATCCAACTACCGTAAAAGGTGTTAAGAGTTTCTTAGGTCATGCCGGTTTTTACCGACGATTTATTCAAGACTTTTCTAAGATTACTAGACCTATGACTCGCCTTCTTGAAAAAGATGCACCGTTTGTGTTTTCTCAAGATTGTATTGATGCTTTTGAGACTCTTAAAAAGAAGCTTACCGAAGCTCCGATCTTAGTTGTCCCCGATTGGAACCTACCTTTCGAACTTATGTGTGATGCTAGTGATTTTGCGATTGGTGCAGTTTTGGGACAACGTAAGACGAAGCATTTTTAGCCTATACATTATGCTAGTAAGACAATGACCGAAGCTCAAATTCATTACACTACGACGGAAAAAGAAATGCTTGCCGTAGTTTATGCTTTTCAAAAGTTTCGGCCATATCTTGTCTTATCCAAAAGTATAGTGTATATGGATCACTCGGCTCTTAAATACCTTCTTAGTAAACAAGATGCTAAGCCGAGATTGCTCCGGTGGGTTCTCCTCCTACAAGAATTTGATATCATCATCCGTGATAAAAAAGGAACGGAGAATCTCGCGGCCGATCATTTATCTAGACTTGAGAATCCTTATAAGGATGTGTTAGAAAATAAAGACATAATTGAAAATTTTCATTTAGAAACACTTGGAGTTATATCTAGTGGAAGTACCCCATGGTTTGCCGATATTGCAAATTTCCATGCGGGGAATTTTATCATGCAAGGGATGTCGTCCTAACAAAAGAAGAAATTCTTTAAGGATGTTAAACATTACTTTTAGGACGATCCCTACCTTTTTTGGATTTATGCGGATCAAATCATTCGACGGTGTGTGCATGGCCAAGAAGCCATCGATATCCTTAAAGCTTGTCATGAAGGACCCACCGGGGGCCATCATAGTGCCAATCTCACCGTTAAGAAAGTATTTGATGCCGGTTTCTTTTGGCCGACCATATATCGAGATGCCCATACTATGATCAAATCTTGTGATACGTGTCAACGGCAAGGCAAAATTTCACAAAGGGATGAGAGGCCTCAAAACGCTATTCAAGTTTGTGAAATCTTTAAAGTATGGGGTATCGATTTTATGGGTCCATTCATCTGCATTTAGGTCAATTCTGTTGCTTTTGACCCAGTGAATGACGTACCTGCACTTAAACCCAGAGTTTGTTTGCATGCATGAATATGAGGGATATCTACTATTAAACCATGCGCGGGTTCACTGTCAACCTTGCCCGTGCAAGAGTTGAGTAACTTTCCTGTGGGAATCCACCTAAGACGAACATTACTAAAGATTCTACCCGTTGGTTTCCACCTAAGACAAGATCTAGGATTCATTGTTTTCTCAGGGACAGTGGTAGTCTTTTTGTGTGAAAACCTATGTCCTTTGGGGATCAGTCTTTCTGGTTTCTTAGATTCACTTGTCTTTTCAACGGGCACATATCTCTTTGTTGTGTTATGGGATTTTGCGTCCTTAATCTGTGCAGAAGCACGAGGATTTAACTTTGAGAGGTATTCTAAGACGCATTCATCATGATTTGCACTGTAAAGGCACTTTTTGCATGTAGGACATTGCAAGTCATTGAACTTCAAGAAAGGCTTTTGTTTCCTATGTTCTCCTAAGTGAACATCTTTGTTTGAAACCCGACTACTCATTGATGCTTGCCAATTCCTAGGTTTTGGTTTGCAACCATTAGCAGTGTTGGGTAATCTAGCAGGATCAATCATACTAGGTTTTCCATTCACTTCTTTGTCTTTCTGAAGTTGTGCACTTTTCTTAGCTTTCTCTAGGTAGTAGTTATGAACCATGTCATTTGAGCCTACTTTTTCCCTTGGTGACTGATGTGACACATGCTTTGGGCAATTCCTAGAGGGGCCAGGTGCAATCACATTGGTGTTTCGAACTGCTTGTTTTCTAATCTGAGGCAAATTCTGTTGAGTGACTTGTTTAAACAAACCATCCGACACATTAGTTTTATTAACCGACTGTTTCGTTTGAAAACTTCTCATTTCAGGAGAATTTGAAAAAGGAGTCGGTTTTCCTAAAACTGATGGTTTTGGAATCCGTTGAGCATTTGGTTGTCTAACAACAGATGGTTTATCAAACTGAGTTTCCACAGACTTTCCTTTACATTTCTCAATGAGTTTCTTTAACTCACTTATTGCTATGTTCTTGTCTTGCATTTGAGCTTTCAAATCTTGTATTTCATGATATTGTTCACGTTCTTTTCGAAATACATTAGATCCGTTTTCTTTGCAAACTGAGTTGTTTTTCATTTGTTCTTTACATTGTTGTAAAGCAAGTTCAAGAGAAATCGAGTGTTTTTCAAGTTTAGAAAAACTTTTTAACAAATTATTATGAACTTCTTTGTTAACAGATTCAGTTTGTTTCGAAAGCTTTTGTGCAAGACATTCACATTCTTTGACCTTGTGAAGATATAAGCATTGTAATCCAGTATGAGCATTTAAATCAGACAGAGAATGCAAATATGAACATATAACATCTTTAGACACACACTCTTCGAGAAGTAGATCATATATGTTTGAAAAATCAGCCTTTTCAGATTCAAGTTCGTCAATCTCTTTTTCAAGGGATTCAACGTACTCAAAGTCTTCATGCATTTCCGTTTTTAGTTCATGAACAAAACAATAACTGTCATTTATAGTTTTGATTGAAAGAGGCATCAATAATGATTTTATCAAAACTTCCATATCATGAGCAGTTGGGTTACGAAAAGACCCTAGTATGATTAGACCAAGCTTGTTCACAATCGTTTTAAAATGATTAAAGTTGTTTGTCATTTCGTTGTAAGCTTGTCTACTTTTACTAATGGATTTCGATACGGGTAGAAAGGCAACGTTTTTAGCAATGTTTGGCTTTGTCCTAACAAATGTTTTTCTCCACATTGTCTTCCTAACTTCTTTAGCGCGTTCCAACTGATCAAGATAGGTTTTGGATGGTGGTTTGAAAATTTCATAAAGACTATTTTGATATGTGTAATCATATGGTTTCACTGTGTCTTTATTCAATTTTGATCTACTCACTTTTTCAAGAGTCACTGTGTCTTCCCTATTAGGGCAAAATCTGTTTGTAGGATCAGAAGTATCATATGGGATCTCATACAAACATGGTTTCTCAGATTGAGCTATCTTGAGGTACTTAGGATTAGCAAAGGTTGATCTACCATTATATGTTGCGCATTTTGGTGCTATCATGTGAATGGTTCTGAATGACGCTAATGTTTTGCGTTTAGTAATGAATTTCATTATAATAACTTTATTGGTTTGTCCATTTCATCATCCGTGTCAATGTCTTTTTCTTCCTTTACCTTTAAATCAGAAATAACCTTACTTTCTCTTTGAGTTGACCTTCAAATTGTGACCTATGTTAACAGAATCATTTTTGACTAGCTCATGTGTTTCTGATGACAATCTAAAATTTCATAGGGGAGGGGAAGGCGGAGTTGGCTTTTAGTTTGTAAACCTCTTTATGTTAGTGTGCTTTACGAGTAATAGTTCTAGGAGTTTCATTTACTTCGTTTGAAGTATTTTTTATCAATCGTCTCGGTCATTAAGGGCCGTGTACTTCTCAAGCTCAGTCTGTTTGGTCTGAAGTGCAATCAGACAACTATCCCGACTGCTAGTAGCCTCCCCTAGAGCCCTACTAGTCTCATCAAGGTTAGTTTTGCACTCCTTAAGTTCTTGAGTTAATGATGCGTTTGCTTTCTTTAATTGCTTTAATACCGTTTTGTTTTCCTCCGTATCAAGAGTCAAATTAGCAATTAAATTAGCAAGCGCAGCACGCTCATCAACACATTCAGCCGCATTTTGATCAACCTGATTATCATTAGTACATATATTTGATGAATCAGGAATGACATTGCTATCATCCTTCTCCAAAACATATGTGTCGTTAATGGATTCAGGTTGCTCAGAATGTCGTCTCACATTGGCATAACACATCATTTTCATAATGTTTTGTACATGTTTCCAATTGGCTGAATAGGTAGAACTGATTCTTCAGTGAGGACTCCTTGAATTTTTGCAATGTAACTGTAATGTGCTTCCATTTCTGTTTTATCAATCTCTCATCTGTACAAATCCCTGCTTGTCATCCTTGAACTTGTAACGATGATTGAAACCTCTTGAACCTTGCACTGTTGAATCTGCAACTGTCTTTCACTCAACTTTTTCAACGTATCTTAGCTGCTTGTCTCATGACTTGCTCTTTCTATTATACATTGCTCAATGGAGTTCATGTTCTGGATGATTGTTCCTTGAATGTTTTGAGCTGTAATGTTTAGGGTAATTCCTTCCCCTCTCTTTTATGTAAGTTTTCTCTTATTCTCGATCTGATGAAAAATGATCTTGAATAAATATCGAAGAGGCTTTAACAATGTCAGAGTTAATGAACCTTTTCAAAACTGTAATTTGATCACACTAGAGCGGATTTGGAATACGTGATTCGTGAAGTGTTTCTGCATTGAGAAGTGTTTCTAAGTTATTCATGTTGTTGAGTTATACTGATAACTGAAGTTCTGTCCACTATCACAATGAATGTGTGATAAATGCTTGTTGATACAATATACTCTGTCTTTCGAGAAGTTGAGTGGTTGATTTAAGTGCATTTAATTTGTTCAAGGAGTTTTGCTTTGAAAATCTTTGCTTTGCATCTGCTGTATTTGTATCTCTGGTTCCTCCTAAATTGGAACCCAAAGATGAAGTATTCTTTGTTCCATTTTAACGTGAATATATGTAGTAGGTAAAAATTTGTAGGAGTCTTATTGTGGTTATGATGTGTTTGAAGTTGTGGTTTGTTATACATTCAACGTTCATGGGATTTTACACGTCTATGATTAAAACCGATAAATGAATTAACGGGATTTTACAAAATCAATAGACAACCGTGAAGTTTTAATTCGATATCACGCTGGCCAATGATTAAATTGTATAAAATACAAATATTTTGTCTGGCTAGGGTTACAGCAGATGTTTAATAGGCTCACAAACTGAAACGGGCCTAAAAACTCGATGGGTCGTGAGCTAGACTCAAAAAACAGTCTAACACAAATCAAAAAATGAAAAATGTTCAATAACTCATAGTAAACAAGGGTTTTGGGCTTCGAAAACTCCATAACCCACTAAAGGATGGTTACAGCGTAATCCATCTCTTTTTTCTCTTCGATTTGAGAGGTCACGGGCCTAAAACGGACTTACGGATCAAAAGTTATGGCTGTTTTACTGAAACCCTTGTCTTCAACACAAGGATTTCTAGCACAAAACGCAGTGCTCATCGTTACCAAAAGCAGTGACCAAACGCAGTGGACACCAAAGAAGCAATTGGAACCAAAACGCAGTGGTTGAGATTTGGTCAAAACGCAATGAAATTTAAGCAAAACGCAACGATCTTTATCAAAACGCAGTGACTTTTGAATCAAAACGCAATGAACTTTATCAAAACGCAGTGGTTGAGATTTGGTCAAAACGCAATGAAATTTAAGCAAAACGCAACGATCTTTATCAAAACGCAGTGACTTTTGAATCAAAACGCAATGAACTTTATCAAATCGTAGCTTAGATTTGGTCAAATCGCAGTCAATATATTATTTAAAAAATATCAAAAGAACATAAAAAATTTCAAAATAGGGGTTTGTTATTTTAATATTTAAAAATTTATTCTAATACCAAAAACGCAATGATTGCGTTTTAATACCTGTTTAATAAAAAAATCAAAAGGAAACCCAAGATGCTTAAAACGCAATAAGGAAGAAAATCAAACGCAACAAGAAGAAATCAAAATCGCAACAAGATTTTGCAGAGAGTCAAAACGCAACAACGAAAAAATACGCTTTTTCCACCAAAAAAGTCGCCAATAATCACACTTTTGACCTTTATAACTTGATTTTCTCTTCACAATTAGCTACTTATGCCTAGATCTTGCTTAATATCATAAAAACATTCACACATCTAGCAGCAAAAATCCGGTTTGATTTTTTTTCTATGACTTTCTTTTTTATTAACACGAATTTGATCTTGTTGATGACACAGAATCAACACGAAAATCACACGTAGCTCTGATGCCAATTGTAGGATCCGTTAAACACTTCCACTTCTTACAATCAATCCCCCAAACGAAAAAAAAAATAATTCAGCACTAGAAATGAGAAAGAAAGAGAGTTGTTCTAGAGATGAGAAGAAGTCTGGAGAGATTGAGAGAAAGAGAATAAAGAGAAAAGATTATTTTAGTAGATATTTTGAACAAAACATACTTTTCCAAGTGGAAAAGTTTACCTTATATACCCGCGACACTTAAAAGTGAAGCGCGGGATATTTAACTAGGACCCAGGGCTCGGGTTTGCTTGGGATTAAACCCGAAAACATATTACAATATTAGATTAACTAAAACCGACGTCCAGTTTCTCGATATTTTATGCCTTTATACAACTTAAATAAGTAAAGACCGAAGCTCCATCGTAGAGTGACCGAACTTCCTTGTTCGACTCAATAAATTGAGGCTAACAAGGATTAACATAGGTTTAGCATAGGTTTAACATAGAATAGAATTAACTTAGTTTAGAGAACTAAAATATTAATAAATTGAAATATTGTTTCTCGCTCTTAGTGATCGACACCCTACTTACCACGAAACTCCCATCTGACCGGGAACACTGCCTGTTAAAGTGTTGTTTTTGGTAAAGTCAGCAAAATATAAATTTAAAACTTGAAACATAAATTACAACCACACAATGACACATCAATACCATTATAGAAACAAAGTATGTATAATCTGAAACTAACCTTAGTACCAAGACGCTTGTTAAGGGCTTCATTCAATATGTTGGCTGCATATGTAGGTTGCAATAAATTACATTTGTTGACGGGTCATTTTAAATTTAGTACTTCGAAAACAACATGTTGCTTCAAGCTTGTCTTGAACATTTTTTCCATGTGAAGACGTTGGTTTCTGTTTCCGTTTACCCAAATAGAGTAATTAGTTAAAGTAAACTTTGGTGCGTAAAAATAGTAGTAATACAGTATGGTAACTTACATGTTGTTGAGGAGCTACGATCGTACCAAGCACCTATTTGATTTGATCCTGCAAAATTATAAAGTACCATAAAAAACTGCACTGGTTCAAGAAGATATAAACTTAAATATATATCGGTTTGAGTATTGTTAACTCACAGATTCCTTGCTTGGGTTTTTTCATGATCATTTGCAACTTTGGCATATTCTTTTTTCAGCTCATATTCCATCTATAAGCGATCATAAAAACACACATATGTTACTTATAATTAAATATGAACTTTTATTAGTATAGTGGGAGTTGAGTGAGACCTAATACCCAATCTATTCTCAAAAAGATAAAATATTTAGGACTTGCCTGAATTTTGATAGGAAATATAGCAAACATACATGACCTATTCACATAATAGCAAACTTATTTTAGGGGGTTTGTATGTGCATTTTGTAAGTGAATATTGGGACATATAGGATCATTTTGATTCGTGATTTTACATTTTGATAACGGGTTGTAATGCCAGGTTAAATAATCATAATGATACAGTTATATCTAAAAAACCACTATCAGTATATTTTTGCACACAAAGATCACCTCACATTTTAGGCTACACTTGATGTTGATGCAGACACACTCATCTTACTATCTTTCTATTCTTTCATGATTTTAACTTTAGCGATCTTAGTTTTTGTGACTCCCTTAGTGACATATTTACATGAACATTCTATATAAGTTACAAGATTGCCAAAACAATTATGACGTTATAGATTCAGTATAAAGTCAATGTTTCCATACTGTCCGGGTAAGGAAAAAGACTTGATTGAAAATTTGCACCGGTCACGCTTGTAGGGCAATGATGTCATCAAATAACGTCACGCTCTTTTTTATCATTATCCCATCTATTTTGCCTCTTTTATATAATTATGCATTATTTGCGTAACTTAATTGCTTCTAAGTTGATAGAATGCAGTATTCAGGAGGTGTTTTGTGAAGATATGCATATAAAGGCGCATAAATTGGAGCTATATGAGGAGTCAGTTGTAGATTTTGATAAGCACCAATTCGTCGTAGCCAACTAAAGAGATACGGCGTATCTGCGCCTAGACTTCATAAGAAAACGCGTTGGACCAATGCCATTAAGACGGACGGATCAGGTTTGATATATAAGCCATAGCCTTGAGACCATCGATTCGAAGATATAGTTAAGCAAGTAAAGGGGGATTGTGAGCATTAGTGTTATTCGAACGTTGTCGAGCTCGCCTAGGATTCAAGCCCATACGCAGGAATAGACCGATCGAGATTCGTATGGGTGTAGGGTGCTGCTGTCTAGTTGTGAAGATCGCAATAGTATGGTGGGGGTTGGGGGCTAGTGCTTTGGCGGGTGTTCCTGTGCTGCTTTGAACGTTAGGGAGTGAGTTGTGAGGGGGATGGAGGGGGAGGGTGGGCGGTGTTTTGTGTGGTGGGGAGGGCGTGGGGGGGTCGCGGGGGTGCTGTTTTTGTTAATGGTTTTTGTTGATTGTTGTGTTTTGTCCTCGATTTTTTCTTTGTTTCTTGTGGTGTTTGGTTTTTTGTTCGTCTTTTTTTGTTTTATTTTTTTTTTTTTCGTTTTTTCTTATTTTTATTTCTGTGTCTTTTTATTTTTATTTTTTTCTTGTTTTTATTTTTTGTTTTTTTTTTTTTTATTATTTTCTCTTTCGTGTTTATGTTATTTTTATTTGTCTTTATATTCTTTCTCTTTTTTTATTTTTGTTCCTTTTTTTTGTTTTTCTTTGTAAGCCATAAGGTTAAGCATTGATCACGACTCCATAGAAGACATCGTGTAATTTTTACTCTCTTAATCGTTCGATTTCAATTGTTTGATTACGCTTGTATAATTACAATGATTGTGGGCTAATACCCTCGGGTATTTGCCATCTTAATGAAAGTTCAATGTTTGGTTTGTTTAAATTCGTTGTATTAATTTTGTTGAGTGTTTAATTATGTTTATGCACCTCATACTTGTTTATGTTGTTTGAATATGCGACTACTATTTCATCTGGTCTAGCGTTACGAACCAAGTAATCTAGTTTACCAGGATAGCTCTCCATATCGTGTCTTATATTACTGGACCAATAGGATCACAAATACCGTTCTGTCTTTGTCTTTTGATTATGAGCTTAGTTGGATCGGTTGGTGACCCATTTATGTTTCAGCAATCATGCTCTTAATTAACTGATAAAGATTGGGCTACGTGGACTACCAATATTATAAAACAAATGTCAAACAATAAGTGGGTATATTCCGTTTGGGCTAGAGTTTTAGACAGGATCACCACTGCTTTAATTCTCATAAGGAGATTATAATTAAATATAAGGATGTTTGTGCGGATGCATTAATTGTGACATGTTATTGTGTTTAGGTCTTAGATGATGTTCGCCTAAGTCTTAAGATGTATGCCGCTTCGAGATAAGTAAATCATTACACTAAAACAAATAAACCAGCATTGAACCAGATTTAATATGGCTAATACAGCTTTCTATCATTTGGCCTGTACCACTTTTATATCTTCTAATCTTCATCTTTTGTGTTTATTATGTATTGAATTTGGTATTGTCATCACTAAACCTGTGCAGTCCTCCAGCTGAACCCCCATTTCATTGACAACGTACAATAGCCATAGGTTTAACTTAGTAATGACTAATTAAAATATTTGAATGAATATCAGGATTAAATTTTCACTCTAAGTGTTCGGACACCCTACTTATGCGAACTCCATCTTGACCGGGTACACTGCTCGTTATGTGTTGTTGTAGGTTTGTCGGCTAAATATAAATGTAAAATTTGATAATCAAATAATTGACCCTACACGACAGCACATCAGGTTTTTGGCGCCGCTGCCGAGGAGTGAAATAATTAAACCTTATTCTTATCAGTATTTATAACCATTAATAATTTAATTTGTGTAATTTAATTATGTTTGTATTTAATTGCATTGCGAGTTTAATTGTTTGTTTAAATTTCTGCATTATTCAAGTCATCTGTAATATTCTAAGTCGAATACTAAATACGGCGTATTCAATTTATTAGATACGACGTATAAATTTTTTCAAACCAATACAGCGTATTCGACTCTATCATCAATACGGCGTATTCAGTTTACTGAATACGGCGTATTAGGCTATTTGACCATTTTCTTTCCTAGCTATTTTATTACAGGTTAAAAATGGACAACCCCAATATCACTATGGAGGAATACATCAGACTTCAAGAGGAGAAAGCTCTAAGTCGGGGTGAGACGTTTAATTGTGGAAAAACTGCCACGTATGGTAAGATGGATTATTGTGAAGAGGAGGACGACATGCTTTTACAAACTTCGAACCAAATTTACAGCCATAGTCCTGCTTACAATACATTAACATTCGGATGCAGCAATTTCATGTGGACCCAGATAAGTCCTCTTAACGTAAATGAAATTGTAATTTAGTATATCGTTTGTCGATTTTTTTTTTTCGCGATGATGAAGGATTACACGTAGTTTATGACGAATGATTATTTCCTATAAATAATTATTGTTACAATTTGAAAACGGATTCTGAAAATGATAATGATAAAGTCAATATGCCTTCATTTCCATCACCCGAGCCTGAGGTCAGTTATCCTAATGATTTAGACTTCTTTAAAGATTTTGAGAATGAATTTCCAGCCATTGTTTACAATGATGCTCTTCGTCTAAATTAGGTCTCTTAATGACCTTCTATAAGTCCTCGACATATCTCGATGAATTTGATTTGAAAGATGAAACATCACTTGTAACACCCAAAATGGTTCGCAGCGGAATAGGATCGGGCGTGTTACTTTTCAGATCACAGCACAAGACTATATATAAGAACGACGCAAAAGTCGTTTAAATTGATACATTAGATTTTTAAAATAAATAGACATATTACTAAAGCTATTATAGCTTTACTTGTTCTTTGTTTAATATTAGACAAAAGATGACATAGATTTCCAAAATATGTTGCACATAAAAGCTCTTTTAACAGTGCAATCAAAACATGAATCCTAAGCAATCCTTGCACCTCGGGCCTATTGACCTCCTGATACATGCTTAAATCGTCAACAAAAATGTGGGTGACATTCATGTTTATGTATTTAATTATACAGGACCGCAAGGACTTTTCCCGTTATGTTTACAAACATATGCCAACAATCACAAATTCCAGATTTACTGTTGCACTATGCTCATGACATGAGCTCAACCTTTATTTGCTATTTTAGCAATTATTTTGCCCATACAGATGGTGTAACCGCAACATCAAGTCCGACATGTCAACGTTCATTCCCGATGATAGCTAAATTACCCAAAAGGGGGAGGTTAATCCCAATAGATCTATTTTTAACATGCGCGTAGTCGTTAATGAAATAACATCTACTAGTCATATGCAAATTGAAGTTCATGAAAATGGGTCAGGAGGGTTATCGATACTTAGGCAAAACACATTATCAATATATTAAAACACTTGCGTCTCCAATTTTATAAAACAAAAGCAGGTTCTAACCCGAATAATAGCTAAATCAGGTAAAAAAAACCTGTAATAGTCGGGGCTATGAACTCACTTGAGTTACAGTGAGTCCAAATAATCAGACTGATAAAAGGCACGCACAAGACGTTGTTGCAACCTATTTAAAATTAAGGTCGTATAAGTACGAGTTACTTGATTAATAACATTGATTATTATCTTATAGTTGTGACATCGTACTAGCGTTCGGGCTATCATAATTATATGAGGTCATGACTTGACGTTCGAGGATGTTAGGACACGTTAAATCGTAAATCAACAACGACGTCGAGGCGCATCGATGAGGCCTGTCATTATGAATACTCCACTAGTGTTTAGTGAATCTTTGATAACCACTCAATTTTTTTTTGCATTTATAACAGACGTAATCGTGTGTGGTATGTTTGATTTATTTTGTGAAACGTTGAGTTTGATTACTGTGCGGGTGTTTTGTCACTGTTGTGGGGCGGTTATGTCAGGTGGCTGAGGGGGTCTTACGGCCTCGATGTCGTAGTTTGTCGTAGGTGTGCTTAAAGTGGTATGGGGAAGGGGGTGGTGGGGAGGCAGTGGTTGAGGGGGTGTTCGTGGTCTCGTACTGCGCGGGGGGAGGGGGGGGGGGGTTGGTGAGGGTTTTAGGGTTGAGGTTGTTAGGTGGAGGTGGGTTGCCACGTGGGGTGGGTGGGACGAGGGTGGTAGGAGGGGGGTGGTATTAGTTGGTGGTGTTGTTTGTTTTGGTTGAGGGTTGCTGCGTGGTGGTGTTGTGGGGGGGGGGGGGGTCATCTCTGGGTTTTGGGGGTGCGCGATTTATTTTTTTTTTTTTTCATTATTTTCCTTCTTTTTCAAACTTGTTTTTTTTTTTTTTTGTTTTGTTGTTTTTTTTACCATATTTTTTATTTGTCTTTTATTTTTTTTTTTTTTCTCTTTTTCGATATTTTTTTTTTATTCTCTTAATTTTCTTTCTTGTCTTGTTTTTTTTTCCTTTTTTTTGTTTTTGTTTTTTCATATTTTTTCGCTGATGGATATACTTTATTATGTTCATAGTTTATTAAAATTACTTTTATAAACGTTACATTATCAAAAATGTCGTAGTTTATTCGTTATAGTCCGTTTTTAGGATTCACTTGTCGGAGTACAGAATCTCGTAATTAAAAGTTATATCATATTTTTAGATGTTTTAAAAAGAAAGTTGCTGTATGAATAGGAAACTTTTTATAAAAATAGGTTTTATAAAGATATTTATAGTGGTAAACTCGTAATTAACGTAGATTTTTCGTTATTAAATCGGTTTTTCAAGTCTTCATATCATTCGGAATCGTCACGCGGAGTAGTATTTTTATATAATATCAAAACTACTGTCTAAGTGTCGAAATTTTATACCCCTTTATTATCCAAGTGTATACTTTTTATAAAAAGCTTATTTTATGTATTTTTCAACTAGTAGTTATTATATGAAATCCTAATAAACTATATGTAACATATGTATACTATATAGTAATGTCAGATCAATCCATGTACTTATATTTCATGTAACAAGTTTAACAATTTACTTTCCATTATTTTCACATGTGAAGATTAAGTATTCTTATAAAAACCCTATTTTTTAATAAACATGTTTTACGTATAACCATATGTTAACATACTTTTATTCTTCATTTTTCCAGATATATAAACCATATTGGACATAAGATAAGTGCATAAAAATCATGTTAAACAAGTAAGAACTTCATTTTTACATATTAAAAAGCCTTAGTGGTGATTTAGCCCATAATTAACATATAAGCACATAATAATCATAAGAATAATGTATAAAGGAATTAGGAAACCGTAGGAGTTGATGTAAGAGATGAGAAACAAGATTCTAACCCATGTTTAGATTCGCAAAACCAAAGCTTACAAGCTTATAAACCCTAGATTAGGTTTGAAAACCTCAAACTTCCTTTTCTTCTAAATCTTGCAAATGAAGAACTCGATGTCTTGTAAACACACTTTAGTATGCCTTAGGGATTGTTTATAAAGGGCGGGGGCGTTGTATGATTGTATAAAAGTTTGTATGGTTTGCTTATGGATGGCTTAAAATGCCGTGAGCTATAAGAGAGAAAGGAAGAGAGAAAAGATTTTTGTTAAGTGTAAAGTTGTAAGAAACTTCACTTATGCATGCATGCTATTTATAGTGAAAATATCTAACTAACCTAGCCATGGTTACTTTCTAACCCTTGCACAGGTTAGTTTGCCACAGTGGTCATGGTGTAAGAGATGGTTCTTTTTTTTTTTTTTTTTTTCTTTTTTTTTGTGTTTTGGTTTTTTGTTTTTCCTAGATCTTTACTTAATATCTAGAATTATGGAACAGTTGCTAATTCTTGGTCCATTTCATGAGAGGAAAAAGGGAGAAAAATGTTGGTTTTTGGTTAAGTATCTTGCTTGTATGACTTCTCATCACTAGATACATGTTTATATATGCAAGACCTAGTCAAGGAAACATGGTATGGTCTAAGGTATGGTCTTGGGCATGGTCTAAGTCAAAGTAAGCTAGGTATGGTGTGATAATAATGAGGTATGGCCAGTATTAATGAGTTATGGTGTCTCTTTGACCAAAGTGGATGAGTTTTATCATATCACTAGTATACATGGCCAAAATTTCGGCATATATAGAGCTATACATGATATATTTTCCAACTTTTATGTATTGGGTATAAATGTGGGTATTTGTTGAAGCGTAGAAAAGTTTTGGTGGTTCCGGAAATGCCTAAACGCAATTTATCATGAAACGTATACACTTTACGTATCCGATAAAAATAAAATGAACAAAGTTAATAATTATCCTCAAAATAATTATATAACCCTTGCTTGATGTAAACATTTAATTGTTTGATGCCCGTTTACATTAAACGCGAATTTTTAGCTTACGCGATTTAGCTTAACATTTATGATTTAAAGCAAACGCGTACAACACTAAAAAAATAGATAGTAGATTTATCGACGTCGTCAATGACTTGAAAACACAGGGTGTTATAGACTTCCCCCGTTAAATGAGCCTTGTCCTCAAGGCTCACGATGCAGCACTTGACGACGATGTGGTATTGGTGAAGAGGTGTGGGTATTTCTTCTTGAATTGGTCTTCACGTTCCCATGTGAACTCAGGATCTCTCTTGGAGTTCCATCGAACTTTGACTAATGGGATCTGACTTCGCTTCAGCCGTTTAACTTTACGGCCCACTATTTCTAATGGTTCCTCAACAAAATGAAGCTTGTCATCAAGATGAAGTCCATCCAACGGAACGGCTAATGGTTCGTCGGCATGACACTTTTTCAGATTAGATACATGAAACGTATTATGAACTCTGCTTAACTCTTCTGGAAGTTTGAGTTTGTAAGCAACCTCTTTGACCTTTTCTAACACCTTGAAAGGTCTAACATACCTAGGGTTTAACTTCCCCCGTTTGCCAAAACGTACGACCCCTTTCCAAGGCGAGACTTTAAGCATAACTTTATCCCCGACTTGGAATTCCATTGGTTTACGCTTCAGATCGGCGTAACTCTTCTGTTGATCACGAGCGGCTTGCATCCTTTGTTTGATCTGGATGATTTTCTCAGTCGTCTCTTGAATTAGTTCTGGACCAAGTATTTGAGCTTCTCCAACCTCAGTCCATCAAACAGGTGAACGATACTTTCGACCATAAAGTGCTTCGAATGGTGCGGCTTTGATGCTAGCGTGATAGCTATTGTTGTATGAAAACTCAACTAATGGCAGATGGTTAACCCAACCCTTTCCAAAGTCGATTGCACAAGCACGCAACATATCCTCGAGAGTTTGAATGGTCCTCTCGCCTTGCTCGTCTGTTTGTGGATGGTACGTAGTACTCATATCCAAATTAGTACCCAAAGCGTTCTGAAGTGACCTCCGGAAATTTGGATGCGAATCTCGGTTCACGATCACAAATGATTAAGACAGGTATTCCATGTCTCGTGACCACCTCCTTTAGGTACATTTTTGCAAGTTTGTCCAAAGGATTAGTCTCTCTCATTGGTGTGAAGGTCGCAGACTTAGTGAGTCGGTTAATAATTACCCAATTGGTGTCGTAGCCTTGCGACGACTTAGGAAGCTTAGTAACAAAATCCATGGTGATGTTGTCCCACTTCCATTCGGGTATTTTGGGTTGTACCAACAATCCTGATGGCCTTTGATGTTCGGCCTTGACCTTAGCACAGGTCAAGCACTTGCTAACCTAAGTGGCTATGTCGGCTTTCATGTTGGGCCACCAATATAACTTCTTCATGTTCTTATTTGTTCTTTGAGTATATTAGAATATCGTTAATAAAGACAATCACGAATTTATCCAGATATGGTTTACACACCCGATTCATAAGGTCCATGAATATGGCAGGTGCGTTTGTCAAACCAAACGGCATAACTTGAAATTCGTAGTGTCCATAACGAGTCCTGAAGGCAGTCTTCGGAACAAGACCGGAGCTCCCCAAGGTAAGGAGCTGGGTCTTATAAAGCCTTTGTCGGACAGCTCTGTGTCAGTGCTCCGATAACTCTTTACCTGTCGGATGGTGCCAATCGAATAAAGGTGCTCTGCATAAGATGCAACACTAGGTACCAAATCAATTTAAAACTCCACTAGTTCCGATCGGAGAAACCCGGCAAGTCCTTAGAAATACTTCTGGAAATTCTTTGAACGAGTGGTACTTACACTCAAGTCGCTTCTTTTAAACCACTTGTCCTTCAATCTCCTTAGCAGTACATGTGCCAAAAAGATAGGAAATCCTTTTTGCATGTACTTCTGCGTTTTCGTGCACGAAATGATATTTAATCGTGTCGCATTTCCCGGGTTACTTCTATCACCTTGTATGATTAAGGTTTCATTTCCCCAGGGGATGCGAACAATCTTCTCGGCACACAATGACCGCTTGGTACTTCGACAACCAATCCATACCGATTATAGCACCGAAACTACCAAAGTCTACGGTTATTTAAGTTTGATTTTGATGGGTAATTTTTAATTCCTTTCTCTAATGGCTAGCTAAATTCGATAGCGAAATTGTCATAGGGCCGACTATAATGTAGTCTTGGGCTTCACGGCTTAGGATTATGTATAAAGAATGATGCCAAACTATTATAGTAAAGACGGAGTGAAGGGTCCGCTAGTTGAAATGGTTACTAATTCGATTTCCAAAAGTAAACACATTCTATGAATACGCACACAAAACATGATATAAGTAGAAAATTGTTTTCTTAACAAGAGGTTTTTAGAGTGACTACTCTCAGCACGGCATGGTACCTTCCTGAATTATACATAGTTGATCAGGCCATGTATAATTGAGGACTAACGATGCATTGCTCATTTTCGTCAAAATAGCGTTAAAGCATTATGATATATCAGAGAGGTATTTGTAAAGTAAATAAGAACCTAAGTTAATATTAACGAAATTCTCCTAATACGATAATTGGATAGATAATTTGAAATCATTCGTACAACTGAAATTTAAGGGAAATACAACGAGAACTCCTAAGGAGATAAATTCTAAGATAGTTTCAACTTAGGATTTATTAGGCGAAGCGAGACAACTTTCTCTTTTAAACTTTGATCTCATCTTTAATGTTGTTAGGGTCTTGATCGGTTTCCTCTCCTCTTAAGGAGCACCACTCCATGTGCTCCAATACCTCCAATTTGGTTTTTTATGACATTGGTTCCGTCTTATTCGCTTGGGCAATCCCTCTTGTAGTGCCCCTGATTCCCACATTCATAGCAATTAGCCTTTTGACTTGTCCCTGTGCCTCTTTGGTGGTTAGTAGTATTGTCATTTGTAGGTCTCCTACAGTTACGGACCAGATGGCCTACTATGTTGCACCTGTGGCATTTGGGAGGACATGGACCATCCAATGATGGATAGTTGCCATTTAGGCCAACGGCTTGGACCCCGCCGTAATAATTTCCTCTCCCCGATGCCTGCAAACGTAAGCTTTGCCAGTATTTTGCTCCTCTTGTTCGGACTGTTGTTGGTTTCTGATTGACCTTGGAAGTGTTATTTCAACTCACTCATGTTCTCACCTGGCGTTGGAAGACAGTGCTGATCTTTTTGTCACTGTAGCTTTCTGAAACTTCACTATTGGAACACTTACCTCTTGAAGTGTCTTTCAAAACTTCCAACGCCTTACAACAGGTGTGAGTTCGTTGATTCCTAGCAGCAGTAGGATTCCTACACTCCTGGGTCATGTGGTCAACCTTCTTGCAATTCCTGCCCTTTATAGTACATTGCCCATTGTGGTTATCCTTCCCACTTTCTGTTGTTGTTAGCATTCTCTGCTAACTGCATTCTGTTTGTTCGGGTCTGGCTTATTGACTTATGGGCCATGTTGGTTTTTTCGTCTCATAAATGGCAATACCTCGATTGCATTAAGCCACTCGTTCGGCTATAAAGCCCGCTTAATTACCTCAACACCATCCCTTGATCAATTCAGTTGTCATTGGTTTTCCTGAAAGTCAACAACAGGAAACAAAATGTATAGGGAAGTTTCATCCTAGGGAAAATCATGACACACTGTGATCCCAAAGTAGGTAAGGTAGGTAGGGATGAGGGGGATGCCACGTTTTATCGTAGATATAAATAACGGCAAACCATGGCATAAATAAATCCCCTTCATACATAGCATGGATCCTAACCAACACTAGGTTAATACTTATACATCGTTTACCATGATTAAAAGATACAACTGCTTTTTATTAACACAACCAACCAAGTATTACTACTACCATTTAGTGGAATACAAAATAAGCTACACTTGGACAATCTATTGTCCCATAAGCCGGGTGCCTCTCAAGATTCTAGATGCTAGACTCTTATGTTATCTTTAAGTGACTCAACATTCTCTGGTGGTGGTGATGATGAAGGTAGCGTAGCAGCAAACTCGGTAATGCCTGCCTTAGCAGATGGTGATCGTGGAGTATGGTGTTAAATAGACATCCATACTATACGGGATTTGGTCTCAAAAGACAAGATGAATATGGGGTGGAAGGTGGGGATGAAAGAGACTCATCAGTCTCAAATGCCTCTGTATTCTCAGCTTGAGGGGACAAGATCATCTGTAGGTACAGTAGAAGGGTCGGCCGGAGCTAGGTGCTCCTCCTCCTCCTCGTCCTCCTCATCCTTCTCAATATCATCATCATCGTTGTCATCATCAGATGACTCATTATCCAAAATTATCTCCTCCATTGGTAGGATGGTCAGCAGGATCCTCCTCCAGGTCCTCCTTATCCTCTTCTGGATCGGAGTCAGCAATGTAGCCTGGTGATAGGGCTGTAGGTGAGGCATCAGCAGATAGAGGCTGATCCTTCATTGGTTCCTCTAGCTCCACATCAAAAGCTCACTGTAATCTCTTATGGCTCAGATTAATATAGACAGACGTATAGGTAACCGTCGATGATGAAAACATAACTGCTTGCAACGAGCAACACTTAACTTATATAAATATATTATATAAGGCTGGTATGTTAAATATGAATATGCACTCATGGCATAAATGAATGATGGTAAGGTATCATATTCGATAGCTTAATGTTTAGGTAGCGCTTAGGACCTACGAGCTTATCGTACTACCTTGCCTAAAGAAATATTCCCCTATTTATATAAATAGCCCTTATATAAATAATTGTAGAGTTGCGCGAAAGAATGCAAACTCATCTTTGTATATATACAATATACCCTCATAGTAATATACGTACTATAATATAAACACGTATATCAATTATGAATGCATCTAGTCCCACTAATGCAATCAACTAGTGTGTCATGTAAGCATCTAGTAAAACTAACTAATGCAAACAACTAGTGTGTGTCCCATAAAAACCCTTTTTATGAATGCAATGTTTGAAAATGGTTATAGTCCAGCAAAAACATTTTGACCTGGTTCTCTATAACCTTGGCTCTTGATACCAATCTGTAACACCCCCAAATTGGGTCGCAGCGGAATAAGGGTCCGGGGCGTGTTACTTCAAGATCAATAGCACAAGATATATAAGAACGACACAAAAAGTCGTTTAAAATGATACATTGGATTTAATTGAAAGACTTAATACAAAAGCATATAGCTTTACTTGTTCATTGTTGAATATTACAAAAGTTGACAATACATTTCCCCAAATATGATGCACCTAAATCTTTAAGCGTGCAATCCAAAATGTAACCCAATGCATCCCTGGCATCCCATGCCTATTGATCTCCTGAAAACAATAAAATTGTTGGTGAATTCATAGGTTTGATAAATCATAATATGCAGGACCGCAAGACTTTTTAGTGATAATGCAACACATGCAGATCTCACAAAACTAGATTACATTTACACTAAGCTCATGACACTGAAGCTCGACGATCTTTCTTGCAATTAAACTATATATTGCAATTTCTGCCCGATTAGATGTTCAACCCGAAAACATCCTAAATTCGACATGCTATAACGTTCGTTCCCGGTGATAGCTAATCACCCAAACGGGGAGGTCGTTTCCCGAATAGATCTATTAAATAACATTCGCGCTCACATAATGTAATTCCCAACTACATCTATGCAATTGACAGTTCATGATAAAGGGGCTCAACTTGGGTTATCGCTACTTAGGCAACATGTAATCAATACTTGCGTCCAATTTATAAAATAAAGCATGTTTTCACCCCATAATTATAAATCATTGAAATCATAAAAATGTGGGGCTATGAACTCACCTTGAGTTCAGATAATCCAAATATCGCAGATAAAGCGTCACGTAAAAGATCGAATGCAACCTAAATTATCATAGGTCGTATAAGTACCGAGTACTTGAATATAATCTTATAGTTGTTACATCGTACTATCGTTCGGGCTATCATAATCTAAGAGGTCATGACATGACGTTCGAGGAGTTAGGACACTTTAAATCGTAAATCCAACAACTCGTCGAAACGCCATCCGAAGAGGCCTCATTATGAAACTCCCTAGTAATATAGTACTTTGATAACCGCATATAATTCTACATAGTTCAATCACCAACTAATGGTTTTGGTAAAATTGCGTTTAATAAGTAAAAACGTTTATAATTATCGTTTTAGTAAAACTAGCATAACTTTTGCGTTTTAAGCCCGATTTTGACGTTTCTTATGCCCATCTTTTCGTATTAGGACGAGTTATCATAATTTGGACATTTTGATATTTGACTCTCTGGTGAAACAGCAAACTTTTACGTTCACATCAGACGTGACTGTTTTATTTCAAACGTATTCATTTCGTCGTCGTAAAACCCGTAAATGTCGTATTTTATTCGTTATAGCTCCGTTTTTAACGATTCTTTCGAGGACGTTCTCGATTTTGAAAGTTCTATAATTTTATGAGGTTTACAAAAATATAACTTTCTGTCATGAATAGTAACTTTTATAAAAATAGTTTTATAAAAGTTTTAATTGTCGTAAACTCTTGGAAATTCATACCACATTCGTTAGAAATGAACAAATTACGATTCTTATCATTTTGGAATCCTAAAAATATGTATTATTTATTAAAAAATATCAAACTAGCTGCTTTGATAATATAAGTTAACAAAAAGTCGTTTTATAAACTCTGTTTTAATTACGTATAACTCGTTTAACGTAACTTTTTCGTTATTAATCCGTTTAACAAGTTTCTTACCTTTTCGGAATCGTCGTGATTTGTATTATTTTATAAAAACATAAAATCCCCTGTTTGGAATTCGAAAACCTACTGTCCCAAAATGATCTTTTATATAATTTATTTATATAATATGTTTTATATACTTTTCAACCTCACAATTTACCACAAGTCTTTTATAATTATATATATCATATGTTATACATATAATAATGTCCATAAGTTCATATTTGTCCAAGATCATCAAGATCACAAGTTGTTAACTTTACATGAAATCATAAACTTTCTTAATTAACTTTTATTTACAAGTTTATATATGAACTTTTTATGCTTAAACCGAGATTGTACAAGACTTATATATCCTTTATTTCATGATATTACCATCATCATAATATGTGAGAAAGTGCACAAAATCATAATCACAAGAAAAATTATATTTTTCATGTTCAAAAGTATTCCTAATGGTGATTTCACTATATAGCACATTATATACATAAAAACTCATAAAATGAAAGCATAAAGGTTTAAAATAGACCTTATGATGTATGATGATGATGAGAAACAAATGCTAAACCCGTGTTTAGCCTTAAAATCCAAGCTTGCACTTAAGAAACCCTAGTTTTCTCAAGAAAACCCTAATCTTGATTTCTTGCTTCAATACTTGTAAATAATTAATCAAGGCTTCAAAATACTTTGAGGTATCTTAGATATGATATGAGAGTGTATGTAAATAGGTTATAAAAATTTTGTATGGATTGTTAAATTGAGGGTGTTTGAGCCGTGGCTTCAAAGAGAGAAAAAGGGAAGAGATTTTGTGATTTTGGTTAAGTACTTTACTTGTATCACTTCTCTTACTAGTAGATACATGTATATATATGATCATAGATAGTCAAAGAGACAAGGTAAGGTCCTAGGGATGGTCTAGGTCATGGTCTAAGTCAAAGAGACAAGGTATGGTGGTTTAATGAGAAGGCATGGGCTAGGTATAATGAAAGAGATGTACATTTGACCAAATGTAAGATTTTCTTTATATCATTGAATCTCTTGCCATAATTTCGGCATAAGAGTGATATAAGTGAGATATTTTTGTAACTTTTATGTATTGGGTATAAAAGTGGGTATTTGTTGAAGCGTAGAAAAGTTTTGGTGGTTCCGGGAGTGCCTAAACGCAATTTATCGCGAAACGTATACACTTTACGTAGCCGATAAAAATAAAATGAACAAAGTTAATAATTATCCTCAAAATAATTACTTAACCCTTGTTTGATGTAAACATTTAATTGCTTGATGCCCGTTTACATTGAACGCTAATTTTTAGCTTACGCGATTTAAACTTAATTCATGAAATTACAAGCAAACGCGTACAACGCTAAAAATAAATAGTAGATTTATCGACGTCGTCAATGACTTGAAAACACAGGGTGTTATAAATGTTCTCCCAGTTTCCATACGAAAATATGAAAAATAAAGGTTTGTATGTATAGAAGTTGTGTAAAATATAAGATGTATCTATTCTCAAAGTCAAAAGAGAAAGAACTAAAGAGAAAGAGAGAGAGAGATGAATGATTGAACACTTAGAGAGAGAAAGGAAAGAGAACTTGGAGAGGGGTATTTAAACGTGTAAAAGTGGCCGGCCATGGGCTTTGCATAGGTTATCCATGGGCCTTGGCCTTTCTACCTTTTCTAGGTTTTAAAAACTATACTTCAAGCCTATTTTATGATATTATAAAAGTGACTGATACTTTTTTTTCTAACAATCTCCCCCTAAGGGACGTCACTTCATGTTACAAAACTGTTAATTCTAGCATACTATGCTTGTCCCAAGCTCGTAGTCTTTAAACTTCATTCATAATCTTGTGATATGTTTTAGTGATCTTTGACTTTAGGCTTCAGCTTATTCCATTAAGCTTGACTTGTAAGTGAACTTGAAATTCTTTGAAATCATCAACCAAACATAATCTTTTATCATCATTTTGAGATATTATCGCCGTCTTGCGTACTTGTGACTTTCGGACCAACATGCACATACTTTTCTTGAGATTGAAAGATTGAATAAAACATCTTTCTTGAAGTTCTTTAACTTTAACACTTCATCGCTCCAAGAAGGACGTACGGTATGAGAGTAGCAGAAGTCTTGAAACATGTACTTGAGCTTTCATGATAACTTTATGTTTGTCAGTTGAGTATGAGCATGTGGCTATGAATCTTGACTTGTCTTGATCCAATAGCTGCTACCATCGGGATTACCTGTATGAAAGGGTTAGGGATAATCAACATGTATGGATAAAAGTGGCTTTGTCACTTTGTCGAATACGGTTGTAATAACCACGGTTCCCGTGATCAGGTAGAATTCCAAAGAATCTCCTTGACAGGGTTTCGCAGCTATACTAGCCATTCTCATTACCAGAGCGTCTCAAAGTAGATAACACGGTAAGAGTGAACCGATAAGTTACCATCTTCCCGATTAAGCTGTCAATTCATGTTTAGCTTTCCTATGTCCAGATACCCTTGTGAGGCTTCCCATGGACATAAGATTGAAAATTGATTTAGGAAAATCAATCGATGTGTTAAGATGCAAACGGTTTTTATAACACACCAACAAATTTATCTTTCTCAAAATTCATTCATCAATTTGTAAGCTGGATCGAATCGATATCCAGTGTTACAAGTTTAATCCATATAGGATCTCATAAGTCACCTACCGCAGAGCTTGTTTGATGATGGTTCTGAAAGGATTTCCATCATCATTGTGAATACTTTAGTATCACTCTGATGCTCTGGCAATATCATAAGGATAATGCGTAGGACTCTTAAGTTATTACTTGTTTTCATAGTGTGTGAGCAACAAATATTATTAAATAGTGTCCTAGTAAGATTTATGGATGATCTCTTTTGGATCTAGACTTAATAGTGCATATTTGGTTTTAGTAATCAGAGGCTAGAGCAGACTGCCACCTTTTCAATACCAACTAACTCGGAATAAGAAAATCGATAGAAATGCGTGTAATCTTCCTGAGAAGTGAAACAATTTTCTTTTAAGAGACCTTGAGTGGCTTGGGAAGGTTGTGCATTATGTCACTGGGTCCATGACGACTGTCTTCAATACCAGACAACAACTTAGTGTTTCTGACAGTTTATGTATTGACCCAGTTTCTGCCTAAATGTAAGGAGGGCTTCTTTCTTTTCACCCTTTATTTTAACTTTTCTTTTTAATTCTTCAACTCCTTCAGTGCTTACTGAGACTTCATAACTAGTACCTTGTTGAGTTTGTTCTAGTACTAGCTCCATCTCAGTCGGCACTTTTCCCTTATTCTCACTTTTACTCCTTTTTTATATCATACCTATGGACTTCTACACTAACTAGTGGATTGTCCCTGGGTAGATCCCTTCGGTTCTGGCTGGATCGTGGGAACGAATACCTATACCTAACCACCTTATAACTCCAAATAATTAAATACATGGTCGGTCTTTTGGTATCATTCATAGCCATAAACCATTTTTTATGCTCCCCCTCAACATGTGCATCGATAATCGAAAATGTTTAGCACATGAGGGGAGAATCTTGCACTTGAGTCCTTTTTTTTCACATCTTTAGCCATATATTTTAATCACATTTTCTCCCCTTATCAAAAATGTCAAATCTCTTGATATTTTGGATATCAATTGATTCAAATATTTATGGGTTTAGGGAAAAAATGTCCAATTATTAACAAGTCGATTATCAGAACATTTTAATGCTCCCCCTCAATTTATGAGGGAATAATATGG
Source organism: Tanacetum coccineum (assembly GCA_026074375.1). Lineage (NCBI taxonomy): Eukaryota > Viridiplantae > Streptophyta > Magnoliopsida > Asterales > Asteraceae > Tanacetum > Tanacetum coccineum. The sequence goes on from BQNB010004256.1 coordinate 73,469, forward strand.
TATTTGAGTGCGTTAATTTGAAATTTTTTGAATTTACTAAGAAATTCTTAAAATTCGCACTCAAATACTATATATATGCCTAATTCTAGTCTTACACTACGTATGTACATATTCACAAATTAGTAATATACGAGAAATTGACCTGATATGGAGAAGGACACAATATGACAAAGTCAGATTGTCCATTCAAGCAGCCTGAAGTCATTTCTGTATTTTCTCCCTCCAATGAACTTCTCTAAATTCCTCATCAATCTCCTCTCAAACAACTGCTGATCGATCGCCTTGATCATGATGCGGGACCTTTTTCTGTCCAAGTTACTCCATCTTCTCTTTGGAAAGTAATCCATACTCAGGCTAAAAGCAAGATCATGAAGAACCCATTGAACAGATGTGAGTGTGCCATCACAGAACTTGTAGAGTTCATCCGAGCGCATCAACCTGTTTCTCTTGAGCTTATCTTGATAGATGATACCTTGAGGGTTTTTGTATGCAGTGTATGGTGTCAGTTTGGAGATGCCAGATCTGAAAGTCTCAGGCTTGGTGATATTAAGTTTCTTCTAGTAGCTTTCGACTCCCAGTTGAAGGTCTTCCACCCCCTCTTAAGAATAACAATGCGTCTGGTAAACATCCGCAATGCTACATTCAGGTTGAAGATGACATCTTTCTCTAAATTAGAGAGTTTCTTTTAGACCAAGAGAAGTAGCAAATCTTTAATATCACGTATATTAAGTCTTGGGAAGTCGCCTTCCTTGAACTTGTATAACTTTTGATCTTCTCTTCGAACGATAATCTCCTCCAAATAGCCATAAACATACCACTTCTTTACTTTAACATGGGTTACTACAATGATTCTTTTTCTGGAGAACACATCATGCTTGGACTCCCTGTTGCTTGCGTAGCCATATAACTTTTGTCGTTTAGGACCCCAATGTGAGATACCCTAAATAGCGAATTTGTCATAAGCTACCTTTACTGGACTCCATAACATCAGAACCATGTCTTTGATGCCTTCAATATTATCATGTTTAGCAGCCTTGGTTTTTGTTGTAGAAGTTGTGTACTTCCTGCTAGAACTTCCACCTTTTAGATATTCAAGGTCGTTGTTAAAGAAGTAGTCAGCAGGAACTACTTGACGATCTTGAGCTTTAATCAATGGCAGCGGCTTGCTAAGGTCAAATGGATATTCATGGCCTTCAGGGTTGTTCCAATCAAGTTGATCAGTTACAACTTTATAACACTCTTCAAAGTGATATTCAAGTTCCACGAAGATTTTGCAAGTGCCTTTAAGAAGGTTAAAAGCTGGTCCTATCAGAATCTCTTATGTCAGATTATCAATCTTCAGATTGTGCAAGACATATGCTGAGAATTCAATAGGAGTGCTTATCAGCTCGTTGAATGTAAGAGGAGGCTTCTCTGTCTGAGTAATTCTTCTTATCCATTTTTAAGGTGGTCTAGAATCAATAGATTTTGTAGCATTCCAATCAGGGTCAGGAGTTGGAGGTCTCTCAGGTTTCTTGAACCAATCATCCATT